>MU225914.1:204286-230573 GCA_018584345.1 Thuja plicata
TAATGAGGAGGATATCCCTAAAATAGCCTTCCACACACATGATGGTCACTATGAATTTTTAGTCATGCCCTTTGGCCTCACTAATGCTCCTTCAACATTTCAGGCAGTGATGAATAAAATATTTTGGTCATACCTTCAGAAATTCATTCTGGTCTTCTCTGATGATATCCTCATATATAGCAAAACCTGGGCTGAGCATCTCCATCATCTGGAGCTCGTAATGAAACTTCTCTCTGATCATCAACTCTATGTGAAATAGTCTAATTGTGTATTTGGCTAGGAGAAAGTGGAGTATCTCAGGCATATTGTTGCACATCAAGGGGTTTAGGTGGATCATACAAAATAGATACCATGAAAAAGTGGCCGCATCCTCACACTCTCAAGAGCCTTCCAAGTTTCTGGGGCTAACTGGCTATTACCGCAAGTTTGTCAAGAATTACAGGAAGATTGTAGCACCATTGACAGCTATGTTATAAAAGGATGCTTTTACCTGGACCCATGTTGCTGAGAATGCATTTGAACAACTGAAACAAGCTATGTGCAGTATACCTGTTCTTGCTATGCCAGATTTTTCTAGGCCCTTCACTATTGAGAGTGATGCTTGTGGCAATGGACTGGGTGTTGTTCTCCTTCAAGATGACCATCCTATTGCATTCACTAGTAAATCCCTTTCTATTAAGAATCTAGCCCTATCTACTTATGAAAAAGAAATGATGGTTATTTTGCATGTTGTACAGAAGTGGTGGCCATCAAGACAGATCACCAAAGTTTGAAATACTTCCTGGAACAATAAGTATCCTCCCCTTCACAACATAAATGGGTCAGAAAATTCATGGGGTATGATTATGAGATCACCTACAAGAAGGGTAAGGAAAATATTGTAGCAGATGCTCTTTCTCACACATTTGATGATCAAGATCTTCCCTTTCAGCTATTTCTATGCCAATTCCCAATTGGTTAGAATCTGTTCAGCAGGGCTATGTCAGTGACTCTTCTTTATCTCAAATCATTCACTAGTTGACCAATAATCCTTCTACTATATGACATTACTCTTGGGATGGTGCTTCTCTCCGATATAAGGTCATCTAGTGCTTTCTTAGAATCTAGATCTACAACAGGATGTCTTTTATGAACTCCATGCCTCTCCTTCGGCAGGGCACTTTGGATTCCTCAAAACTTATGAGCGGGCAAGGCGAAAATTATTTTGGAAAGGAATGAAATAGATTATTCAACAGATGGTGGATGAATGTGATACCTACCAATGCCATAAGGGTGAAATGACCCTCCTTCCTGGATTGTTGGAACCCTTGCCCATTCCTACATGGATTTGGACTGATATTTCTATGGATTTCATTGAAGGGATTCCTAAATCAGGTGGCAAGATAGTGATCTTGTTTGTGGTTGATTGTCTCTCCAAATATATTATTTTTGTGCCCTCATCCACCCCTATACTACCTCCTCAGTTTCACAAATCTTCATGGACCAGATCTTCCATCTTCATGGCCTCCCTTCTTCCATTGTCTCAGATCGCGATGCAACTTTTACTAGTAATTTTTAGGCTGAATTGTTTTAGCAAGCTGGCACCAAACTGAAGATGAGTTTGGGTTATCACCCACAAATCGATGGTCAGACCAAAATTTTCAACAAATGCTTGGAAACTTATCTTCACTACTTCACTTCCCAACAACAACATCAGTGGGACAAGTGGCTTCCTCTAGCTAAATGGTGGTACAATACCTCTTACCACACTACATCTAAAATGACTCCATATGAAGCAATCTATGGTCAGGCACCTCCAGTGCTCCTTCCCTACACTCCCAGTAGCTCACCAGTCTAGGCAGTTGACACAGTTCTCCGCACTAGGGATCAAATTCTTCACACCTTATAGGATAATCTTCACATGGCCTGAAATTGAATGAAACAATAGGCAAATCAACACTGTTTTGAGCGCTCATTTCAAGTTGGGGATATGGTTTTTCTTCATCTACAACCATACAAGAAATCCTCCTTGAAGCTTAAAGGGCGTCATAAGCTAGCCCCAAAATTTTATGGGCCATATAAGGTTCTTCAGAAGATTGGTCCAGTTGGTTATAAACTGGAACTTCCTCCTTCTTCCCACATTCATCCAGTATTTCACGTTTCTTATCTCAAGAAAGTTCTTGGTACCAACGTTAGATCCCAAACTACTCTCCCTGAAATGGATAAGGAAGGATACATTATCCTGGAGCCTGAGGCAATCCTTGACCGACACACTTGTCAGCTTCGCTCTCAATCCATCTCTAAGGTCTTGATTCAGTGGCATGGAATGCAACCAGAGGATGCTACATGGGAACCCCTTCTTCAGATTCAGCAATAATTTCCACACCTTAAGCTTTGAGGACTAAGATTTTTTCTAAGAGAGAGGGGATGTTAGGAATCTATGTGTTCCTTCTATTTATTTTGTTAGTGTAGTGTTGTTGGATGCATATGCTTTGTAAGTCATCCCATGAGTATATTTTATTATCCCACATGCATAGGTAGTAATACTTTTCTAGATTATATTTAGTATATAAGTGTGTGTTGAGGCCTTTGAATGGTACAGATGAATTTATTGTACTGAGTTTGCTCAAAGGAGGTTACCCCCTCGAAGTGGCCCACGATCAATAGATTCACTCTGAGTTCTACTGTTGCTCTATATTTCTGTTATTTCATGCATTTTCATCAGATTGATGTAGGAGGTTCTTCTCAGTTAGGGTTTCTACTTGTTTCTTGGTATTCTTCTCTCCTATAGGGATTAATCTAGAGTTATCCAGACTAGTAATGTCATGGATCAACTCACTGCAAATATTCACAAGCTTCTCACCAATCCAAATGAATTGGTTGTGCACTCTACTCAAAAAGATCTTAAACCATTCTTCTTCATCAAATTCATGCAGTTCTGATATTTCATCACACTGAGATTCTCAAGATGAGTGAACTCATCCTTCCAATTTCATCCTCTTTAATCATGTCATTCATTTCCTTGTAGATATCAAAGTCTCCCAGAGACTCATACTTGCAGTGGATATATGTTGTAATGTCCTCAACATGTAGAACTCCATAAGGCATTTGAGAAAACATGCCTTCAAGGTCATCCTCAGTTGGTTTAAAAGGATGCATCTTGAATTTGTATCTAGGCCTCACATTTACATCAAAAATCATAGGAGTATCCATATTCAAAATCTTGCAAGTAATGTAAATACCTTTTGTTCGCTAAATTTGTGAATTCATGCTTCAATCAATCACAAATGCCCTAGCTTCTTTAGTCCTTCTTGCTCAAGTCACTGCTCTTCTTTAAACCCAATCTTCAAATAGTGATTAGATAAGTTCTTTTGATTACCCTTATACTTCGTTGTGAAAATAATGACATAGTTCCCAATAAACTCAACTCTGCAATGATCCAGTCGACCATTAATTTGTAAATCACATGATATATAATGTATAGTTGTGCAATCACATATAGGTACATCATAGTACTCATACAAACTCTCCATAAGCTTGCAAAAGATTATTCCTCACTAACAGGGGCTAGATAGTTTTATGATGTCTCTCTCCAAAGCTCCACCTAAGGTCATGCTTGGCCATCTAGGTTGATGTAGCAATGTTAGCATCAGGCAAAGACTCAGTAGAACCAATTGACTCTCCCTGAATCTTTTCCTCACTTGGTTCCATTACCTTTCATACCTTATCACTGTTAATATCTCTTGCTTTCCTAAAATGACTGTTAAATTCACCCATGTAATCTACAAGACTCTTTCCAACATCACCAACATTCTTCTTTAGACCTAAATGTGGAGGTCCACCTCTATTCTCAGTTCCATTGTACCTACAAAACCTTGCAATATGTCTTGGATTGTTACATTTGTAGCATGTAGGAGGTGATCTATTCTGATTGACTTGCAAATTACAATACTTCACTACGTGTCCAAGGTTGTTGCATTTAAAACATGTTATCTTAGCTATTTTCTCCTCTCTAATGTAATCTTGCTTGTATTCTTGCTTGTATCTAGATTGATTAGGTTTCTTGCATTATGCTTTCTCGTATCCATATAATGCATAACAATTAAAATAATAATCAATAAAGGGATTGTAAGGAGATTTACCTCTACAATCCCTCTTCATGTGACCCATTTCGTTGCATCCAAAACATCTACCTTTGAAAGGTATAATCTTCTTTCTAGGTTCTTCTAGAATAGATCTTTCTTCATCAATCCTTACTTCAAATTTGTTTTCTTGAGTCTTTGAACATTCAGCTTCACCAAAGACAATTCCAGTCATGTCTCCTTTAGGTTTATGTCTATCTCTCTGTTCATTAATCTTCTCACTGCTCATATGAAGTTTTTGAATATATTTTTTAGCCTCAACAAGTTCTCCTTTTAAGATGTGATTGTATTTCTCCAGTTCAATATATTTGTTCTTATAGTCATCAAGTTCAATCTATATTTTTCCTATTTGAACATTAGCACCCTTTAAGGTACCTTTAATTTTTTTTATTTAATATTTTACCTGTTGAATCTCTTCATCCATCTGAAAAGAAGTAGTTTCATGATCAAACTTCAGAGCATCTTTTTCCTATTCAAGTTGTTTTATTCGATCTGATGAATCACTATCTAAATCCTCTTTTATCTTATTCATAAGATCTTGCCTTTGATTCTAGGAAATTTCAAGCTATTCCTTAATTATCTTGATGAAACCCTCTTCTCTTCTTAATTTGAATTTCAAATCACCATTTTCTGCTTTAGCTTTACCAAGGTCTTCTAGTGCTACTTCAAAGTTCTCTTCCAAAATATCAGAATCAATCCTGATCTCCCTTAAGCTGTTAGGCTTTCTCTCCAAGGGCCAAAAGCTTTGATACCAATTGTTAGGATTAAGTAATACTAAGGGGGGGGGGGTGAATTAGTATTACAACGCTCTAAAAATAAACATAGCAATTTCCAGCTTAACCAAATAATTACTGAAATGAAAAGAACATAAATACAAAATACATAACTCATAACACCATGATTTTGTTCACAAGGAAACCCTAGCCAAGGGAAAACCCTGGTGGGGATGATACCCAAAAATATGTACTAAAAGTATTGTGTCCATGTTAGGAGCTGAGTATTACTTTAGTACATTTCCATGTTAAAGGAATACAAAACCCTGTTATGGGTATACAATGAGCACACTGCTCTACAATCAGAAATTGGTCTCTGTTATAATGTTTTATCAAAATGAACTTATACTAACATCTGTTATGCTTAAGTAGTTCCAGTTGTAGCTCACATTATCTTCTGTTTAATTATAAAATCACAATGCATCCATTCATTCAATCATCCAACATCCATACTTTGCTTCTCAAAACCTTTCCATATATATACATTATCTCATACTCAGTCGGCTCCCAAATACATCACAACACATGATCAAATCTTATCCAAAAACCAAACACAAATTTGGAAATCATACATTACCAAAATTAGGGTAAGACCCAATCCAAATCCAACTTAGCATGTTTGGATTTCATGTTACACTCCTTCAATCATCGCGACTGTTCAACTACTCTGTCTCGCTGCTATAGTGTCTTCACATGACTTCAATCATATGTAACTTTCATCTCTGAACTATAAAACTCAAGTGACCTTGACTAAAGGTCTACCACATCCCAAAATGCACTCCTTTAAGCTTGCATGACACAGTTCATCATATAAAGTGCTCGCTGTCCAAAACTGTACTCCTGTACTCAGTAAAACTGCTTCCTGGACTTAGTCATTTTTACAAAACCTTAACACCAAAACTATGTTCCACTCTAAGTGACCATACACAACTATAGTGTTTCCATAAATGAAAACCCCTATACACTCCTGAATGAGCCACTTTCCAACACATACCATAGAGAGATTGCAGAAAGAAAGAGATTTAATAAGATTGTTTAACACCCAAAGGAAGATAAACAAAAGTTGTAACAAAATAATTAGCTTGCACTTCCTACGTCTAACCAAGCAACCAACAAAAAAAACCAAATGAAAAGACTAATTCTAATGATGTAACTCAGGTGACTCCTCTTAATAGTTAACTAGGTTACAAGTTCTTTAGAGTCTATTTGTTTGGTAGAATTAAATAGTGCTGGAATTGTCAAACTCCAGTATTTGACAATTCAGGAAACTTTAAATCCGGAAAATGGTTTCTAGAATATGGCTGGAACCATTTGGTTCACCTAGAATTCATAGTGATAAGATGCATTTTTTGCATTTGGTTCACTTGGAATTCACCTGGATCACAGTCGAAGTTTGGTTTTTTGCAGGAAACATGTGAGAAATAGAAGAAGTTTCACGCATATGACAATCACGGATGTGAAAAATTAAAAAAATTGATTTACCCCCAATGAGGCCGCCCACTAATCTTTTAAATTAAGTTGCATCTACACTTGGACCTTGATCATCCTTACTAAGTTTCAAACCCAATACAACTGGTGTAGGAGCTGAATTCACATTTGTCATCTTAAATCTTTTCAACAAATCATTAGCATACTTGCTTCTACATATGAAAATTCCTTGATCATTTTGACTTACCTGCATGCCAAGAAAGTATCTCATGAGGCCCAAATCGGTCATATCAAATTCTTTTTTCATGGCTTCCTTGAATGAGATAATTGACATATTTCCCGTGAATACCAAATCATCTACATACAAACAAACTATCAAAATTTCTCCTTCATTATTCACTTTGACATACAAAGTTGGTTCATTGTCGCACTTGTTAAAACAATTGTTCACAAAATAAGAATCTATCCCACTTTACCAAGCTCTAGGAGCTTGCTTCAAACCATATAATGCCTTTTTCAATCTGTATACTTTATGTTCTTGTCCCAAAAATTCATAACTTGGTGGCTGATTTACATACACCTCTTCTTCCAAAATTCCATTTAAGAATGCTGATTCGACGTCCATTTGATAAACTTTCCATTTGTTTTGAGCTGTAATAGATAAGATCATTCTTATTGTATCCAATCTTTCCACGGGTGCAAATATTTCATTGAAGTCTATACCCGGTTTTTGTGTAAAACCCTTTGCCACTAGTCTTGCCTTGTGCTTCTCTACTTTTCCATCAACATTATACTTTGTCTTAAAAACTCATTTAACTCCAATCACACCCTTGCCTTTAGGAAGCTCTACTAGATCCCAAGTTTCATTCTTTTCTATTGACTGAATTTCTTCATCCATGGATGCAATCCATTTGTCTTATTTTATGGCTTCTTCAAAATAAATTGGACTAGCTTGTGTTAGAAATGCAAAATCACAACAAAAATCATCATTTTTAGCTTCTTGAGTTTCATCATAAATCTCCCTAAGTCTTCTTGTCTTCTTTGATGTGTTTATAGACCTTGACCTTAAATATGCAAGAGTTGGATTAGAAGACTCGCTACTGTTATTACTTGTTGGAGTAGCGGGATTTGGAGTGCTAGGTGCTCTTGAAGGTGTTGTAGGTGCATTTGCTTGTGTAGAAGGATTTGCAACCTAAATATCATCTTCTTCATTCTCTTGTAGAACACTAGGTGTACATGTATTTGTTTTGTCTATGCTTCCATCCCATGCCTCTTCTTCACTAAAATCAACATCAGGACTTATTATCAGCTTCTTTGTAATGGGATTGTGTAACTTATATGCCTTGGAATGTTCACTATATCCCACAAATATGCATTTCTCTCCTTTTTCATTAATTTTGTTCTCAACTCTTGAGGTATCAATGAGTATGCCACACAACCAAAAACTCTCAAATGTGATTTGTTATGCTTCCTTTTGCTCCAAGCTTCTTCTGGTGTTTTATTTATCACTGCTTTTGTTGGACACCTATTCAATATATATACTGAGCATGCAACTGCTTCAGCCCAATATTCATTTGGTAAGTGTTTTGCTTTTATCATACTACGTGTCATTTCCATGATTGTTCTTTTTTTTCTCTCTCTGCTACTCCATTTTGTTGAGGAGTATACCTTGCTGTAAATTTTTTATTTATGCCATTTTCTTTGCAAAAATTTTGAAAATCAGTTGAGATATACTCTCCACCTTGATCGGTTCTTAATGTTTTGATATAACATCCGCTTTGTTTTTCAACTTTTTCCATGAACTCTTTAAAAATAGTAAATGTATCAGATTTGTACTTCAAGAAATAAACCCATACTTTTCTATTGAAATCATCAATAAATGTTATGAAATAAAGTTTTCCACTCATGGAAGGTGTTTGGATTGGTCCACAAATGTCTGAATACACTATCTCAAGTGGTTGTTTTTCTCTATAAGAATCCCCAACTGGAAATGATTTCCTATGTTGCTTTGCCAATATGCAACTCTCACATGTTGTCTTAAGTGGCTCTATTTGTGGCAACCCATATACCATTTTTTTCTTGTATAACAACTGCAATCCTTTGAAGTTTTAATGCCCAAGTCTTAAATTCCATAACCAAGATTTATTTTTGTATGAGGCTTTAAAAGCTATTTCAGAAACCTTTTGCAATCCTTGTGGCTCTATCATTAATTCACTTTGAATTCTTAATGGGAACATCCTATTCTTTGTCATTTCAACTTTTGCAATCAGCCTATTGCTTGTTTTCTTGTCTAAGATCACACATTCACCATTTTCAAAGTATATTCTATATCCCTTTTGCACCAATTTCCCAATGCTTATAAGATTGTGTTGCAATCTAGGAACATAGTATACATTTGAAATATGCTTCTCCTCACCTTGTTTTGTTTTTATGTTAATTGAACCTTTGCCCATAACTGAAACTCTTTGATCACTTCCCAATTTTACTTCTAATTTTACTAAATCATCTATTGTTGAAAACATCTCCTTATTACAACCCATGTGGTTACTACACCCACTATCTAAAAACCATAATTCTTTCGAACTCTCTTGTGCTACATTACATGCTATCAATATCGTGTCTTGTTCACTAGTCTTTGATTGATTTTCATTTGTAAAATGTGCCTTTTTCTTATTCAAATCATATTGCTTTTTCCTACATTCTGATGCATAATGCCCAAATTTTCTACAATAGTTTCATTGGATGTTGGATTTATCATACCTTTCTCCTTGATGATGGCTTTGAGAGTGACTTCTCCCCCTTCCTCTTGTTGATGTAGTATGGGCATGTGGGCTCGATGGTTGTCTTCTACTTTCAAATTGTGTGTTTTCTCTTCCTCCCCTTGGTGAAAAACATCCTCTGCCTCGGCTGTTATTTGATCTCCCTCTTGTTCTAAAAAATGAGAGTTGAGTCTTGAATGCACTCTCCAATGATGTTGACCCCGATCGAATTAATATTTCGTCATGCACTAAGAGTGACCCCATTAATTCATCTACTGATAATTGAGAAAGATCTTTGGCCTCTTGAATGGCTATTACTACAACATCAAATTTAGTAGGCAGATTTCTAAGTATTTTTTCAACAATCTTTTGATCTTCAATAGTGTCTCCATAGGACCTTAGCTGATTTACTATTGGTGTTGCATAAGTGAAAATTGTGTCTATTGAATCTGAGTCTTTCATTTGTAGAATTTCAAAATCCCTTCTAAGTATTTGCAGTTTTGCTATTATTACCTTGCCTGTGCCTTGGTATGTTGTTTGCAAACCATCCCATGCTTGTTTTGATCTTGTAGCAAATACAAACTTTGGAAAAATTGATTCCTTCATTGATTGTTGAATGAAAAATAGTGCCTTTGCATCTTTTTTCTTTTTTTCTTCTAGTAAATCTTTATCAGCTTGTGAAAGTGCTTGATATTCCTGTTGATTTGCTAGTTCAGGAAACCCATTTTCAACAAAATTCCAAATACATTGAGAGAAAAACAAGGTTTTCATTTTTATGCTCCAATATTCATAATTGTTGCCATTAAAAATTGGAATCTGGGGTTGGGAAATACTTCCACTAGTTCCAGCCATGATTCTTCAAAATGAAATTTGCCTTTGAAGCAAAACCCTTTTCCTATTTTCTTCAATCTCGCCCTTTTAAATGAACTAGGTTTATGACTTTGATTCTTTAAAAACTCTTTGAAATTTGTGCTAAATCAACTTCCTCTTCCACGCGCTCTTCAACTTCTAGTAGAACCGTTCTCTTCAATCTTTGGGCTCTGATCCCACTTTGTTGGAAACAGAGGAAAGAAAAGCAAAGTAATACCACAGAAGACCAAATAAAATGAACACAAAACATAGATTTATATAATGCCTGCAGTCATAAGTTTGTTTACATGAAAAACATTTCATAGAGCTGCCTTTTCTCTATTCTTCAATACAGAGTCTTCACCTCAAAAGGTTAAAATAGAGTATGAACTTAAAAGGATTTTACAAAATGAAACATTTTTCAACTACAAAGAACTTTCCAGATACCCTACAAGAAAAATCCAGATGCATCAAAGAAGAAGTTTCAAAAAGAGACAATAAGGAATTAAATGTTGCAATTGGAGAGGTTGAGCTATGGTGGCAAAGGAGATTAAATTGCACAGCTAGAGGTGCACGTCAGCTGACACCATGCACATAGTGATGAATCTCGAGACAACTTCTGACTAAACAACACACAAGGAAGATAATAACCAATATTTACCCACCATACTTTGAATAGCCATGGATTCAAAATTGTCACAAATGTAGAATATCTTACCCAACTTCTCTTCATCATACTAGAATTTATTAGAGAATTCCCGAGGCCTTGGTGACAAAGCAACTTGATACCAATCAAAGAGGTAATCTGAAATCATTTTCAAAAAGAATCTTGCCATTCATTGTCGAGAGAAACAAGACTCAAGAGAATATATATATATATATATATATATATATATATATATATATATATATATATATCATGTTAGTATAAAAAGGATTGGGGATACTAAAGCTGACATAAGCCAAAACAGAGAGGCCAAGAAAGCTACTTAGGCTAACACATGTCCAAGAAAACTATAAAACAATGAATATTGTGTGATACGAGTGGTCAAATCTTGATCACTCAAAACCACAATATTTATACAATGAATGCATTGTGATTTGGGTGGTCAAATGGAAACCACTCAGATTCACAATATATAAGCAGGAATGTGCACGACCATGGTGGGTCAAACTAGGTTCTTAAGTGGCAATGAAATTTCAGAAAAATAAAGTTAGATAACTTGAAATAAAAAATTCAATAGGTTATCAATGCAGTAGTACGTGAATTTTAGGAAAGAGATAAGTACGTGTATGTCTCACCACCCTAGCTACAATCAAATGATAATTTTTTTTACAATATTTTAAATATAAGTAGAAGACTCATGTCTAGATGTGATGCATATTTTTTTACAATTTTTTTCAAATAAATAATTATAATTTTTTTACTACAACATTTTTGGAATATGAAAACTCGTGTGTCTGACCACCATAACTTGGTCAAAACATAATAATTTTTTTAATTTTTTTTTCTTATAATATGTGAAGTATATAATGTGACACATGTTTCAAATTTGAAAAATGTTATACTATTTGAAAGTTATAGGCATTTTTTAATCAACCTATCAATCAGGACTTAAGACGTAATCCAATTAGAAAATGAGTAATAATAATTTATTAAGCTCAAAGCTAGACAAAATTTATATTGGTGGAAATATAAGAATCTCCTTAAGAAACCCTTTTCATTTTACCAATTGCGGGTAGAAAAGAAGTCATCAGCTACATGGTCAAAGTCTGGAAACCCAAGGAGATCTCATAAACACATTTTTTGGGGTTGACTTTCCAAGTTTGGCATTCCCAAGCCAAAACCCATAGCAATCTCGAGACAAAAAAAGGGAGAAAAATTATGTCAGATAAATCAGATATCGGGTCCATATTGGATACAGGATCCATATCGGATATCGGATCCAAATAGAATATGCCTATTGAAAAAAACTACAAAACACATTTTAGTAAAATGGCCATAACTTTTACATTTTTATTTATCAAAATTTTGATTTTTAATGGGCATTGGAAAGGTGTTTCGGAGCTCTCACAATGCAATAGGTAGTATTTTAATATGATATATAAAAATTTAATTATAATTAATTTAAGTTTATCCTTCATATTTAAAACATTAAATGCTCACAAGATTTTTCATTTGAACTCCCTTTTCCATAATCTATTCTATAACAATCACCTCAAAACACTTGAAACATTAAATTAGTATTTAATAATAAAATATTTAGTCATTTTTCCAAGGAGAGTAATTATTTTTTGATAAAAATTCATGTCTCTCTCTTCCCCCCACCCAAAGATGTAAGCCTAGATCACTTCACCTCACCCTTGGTATCTCCCCCTCTTTCATCCCTCTTTATACATCTCTCTTTATAAATATCTCTCTACCTATCCCTCAATCCCTCTTGCCTTCTATCCCTATCAAGCTCTACATTTGTATTTTTGCATCTTCATGACTACTTCCTCTACCTCACTATTTCTCCCCTAATATCTAGACTTGTCTCTATACCACTCCCTCCCTCCTTTCCTTTATCTTTTCCCTTCATTATAATTCTCTCACTAACTATCCGTCCCTCCATCCTTCCCTCACCACTCTCAATCTCACCTCTCTCTCCCTTATCCCTTTACATAGCTCTATATATATCTCTTTCTGCCCTCTCTAGCTACCTCTAGCTACCTTTCCATCCCTCCCTAGCTCTCTACCTCTACCTCTACCTCCCACATCCCTTTCCTCTTTATGTGTCTAGATCTTTAGATATATTTTTAATTTTACTAAACCAAAACAATCCTATATCTTTAGATATATTTTTATTTAAGTGAACAAAATCACTCCAATATTGCCTATATCTTAGAGAGAGAGAAGGGAAGGAGAGGGAGGGAGTGAAATCCTAGAGAAGGATACAAAAAGAGAATCCAGAGAGAGAGGAATAGGGAGCTCAAGATATATTAATCATGTATAGAGGAAGTGATATTTTATAGAGAGATATATAGAAAGACAAATGGATAGGGAGAGAGATAGAGATAGGGAGATAGAGGCAGAGATACATGTGGATAGAAAGAAATTGATTGATTAGGATAGGTGGAGAGAGATATGGAGTGAATAAGAGAGAGTTGGAGATAATGAGATATAGATAGACATGAAGATAGATTTATAGGAAGATAGAAGTAGAGGGGAAAGAGTGAGAAAGAGAGGAGGTGATAGAGATAAGTAATAAATAGGTATAGGTAGAGGGAGAAACTTATGCTTCTACTTATCTTCACCCCTCTCCCTTTGTGTGTGTGTGTGTGTATCCTATGACCCCTTACAACCTCTTAAGACACCTAGGACCCTTTAACACCCCTTAGGAATCCTATAAAATATTAGTGTATCCTAAGACCCCTTAAGATATCCTAGGACCCATTAATATATCTTAGGCCCCTATAAGACAACTTAAGACATTATAGGAACCATTAGTGTATCCTAGTAACCAATATGACCTCTTAAGACATTTAGGACCCCTTAGCATCCCTTAAGACTCATACAAACCATTAATGTATCCTAGGACCCTTAGAACCCATTAATGTATCCCAAAATAGATTAACGTATCCTAGGACATGTTTACACATGTAGGAGCAGACCTTAGAATCCCTTAAGAGATCTAGGACCCCTTTAGACATCCTAAGACACATTAATGTATCTTAGGCCCCTTTAGAACCACTTAAGACATCATAGGACCCATTAGTGTATCCTAGAACCCCTAAGGACCTCTTAAGATACCTAGGATCCATGAGAACCCCTTAAGAATCCTACAAACAATTAGTGTATTCTAGGACTCCTTAGGGCCTATTAATGTATCTCAAAACTCATTAATGTATCCCAAAGCACATAAATGTATCCTAGGATGTGTTTTTACATTTATGAGGATACCTTAGAATACCTTAAGAGACATGAGACCCCTTAAGATATCCTAAGGCCCATTAATGTATCTTTGGCCCCTTTATGACCACTTAAGACATCCTAGAAACCATTAGTGTAACCTAGGACCTCTTAAGACACCTAGGACCCCTTAGCACCCCTTAATATTCCTAAAAAACATTAATGTATTCTAGGGCCCCTTAGGACCCATTAATGTATCTGAAAACTCATTAATATATCCTACAATTCATTAATATAAGTACAACGAGACCTTATGATACCTTATGAAATCTAAGACCCCTTAAGAAATCCTAGGACACATTAATGTATCGTATGCCTCTTTAGGACCACTTAAGACATTATAAGACATATTAATGTATCCTACAACCCCTTCGAAACTCTTAAGACACCTATGACTCCTTTGCACCCATTAAGACTCGTACAAACCATTAATGTATCCTAGGACCCCTTAGAACCCATTAATGTGTCCCAAAACACATTAATATATCCTAGGATGTATTTATACATGTATGATGAGACCTTAGGATCTATTAAGAGATCTAGGACCCTTTAAGACATCCTAAGACCCATTTATGTATCTTAGGACCCTTTAGGAGCCCTTAAGGCATCTTAGGACCCATTAGTGTATCCTAGGATCCCTTAGGACTTCTTAAGTCACTTAGGACCCCTTAAAACTCCTTAAAACTCCTACAAAACATTAATGTATCCTAGAATCCCTTAGGGACCATTAATGTATCCCAAAACCATTAATGTATCATAGCATTCATTAATACATGTACAAGGAGACCTTAGGGTCTGTTAGGACATATATGACCCCTTAAGACATCCTAGGACCCATTAATGTATCTTAGTCCCTTTAAGACCATTTAAGACATCTTATGATCCATTAGTGTATCCTAGGACACCTTAGGAGATATTAGGATCCTTAAAGGCATCCTAAGAACCATTGATGTATTTTAGGCACCTTTAGGACCACTTTAGACATCCTAAGCGCCACTACTATCTCCTAGGACCTATTAAGACACATAGGACACCTTAGCAACCCTTAAGAGTCCTACGAAACATTAATGTATCCTAGGACCACTTAGGACCTATTAATGTATGTGCAAGGAGACCTTAGGATGCATTAATAGATGTGCAAGGGGACCTTAGGATCTCTTAATACATCTAGGACCCCTAACGACATCCTAGGACATATTAATGTATCTTAGGCCCTTTTATGACCACTTAAGATATCCCAGGACCCATTAGTATATCCTATGAAACATTAGCACCTCTTAAGACACCTAGGACCCCTTAACACTATTTTAGACTACTACAAACCATTAATGTATACAAGACCCCCTTAGAACTCATTAATGTATCCCAAAGCACATAAATGTATCCTAGGATGTGTTTTTACATGTACGAGGATACCTTAGAATACCTTAAGAGACATGGGACCCCTTATGACATCCTAAGACCCATTAATGTATCTTAGGCCCCTTTATGACTACTTAAGACATCCTAGAAGCCATTAGTGTAACCTAGGATCTCTTAAGACACCTAGGACCCCTTAGCACCCCTTAATACTCCTACAAAATATTAATGTATTCTAGGGCCCCTTAGAGCCCATTAATGTATCCCAAAACTCATTAATGTATCCTACGATTCATTAATATAAGTACGACAAGACCTTATGATACCTTAGGAAATCTAAGACCCCTTAAGACATCCTAGGACCCATTAATATATCTTAGGCCTCTTTAGGACCACTTAAGACATTATGGGACATATTAATGTATCCTACGACCCCTTAGGACCTCTTAAGACACCTATGACTCCATTGCACCCATTAAGACTCGTACAAACCATTAATGTATCCTCGGACCCCTTAGAACCCATTAATGTGTCCCAAAACACATTAATATATCCTAGGATGTATTTATACATGTATGATGAGACCTTAGGATCTCTTAAGAGATCTAGGACCCCTTAAGACATCCTAAGACCCATTTAAGTATATTAGGACCCTTTATAAGCCCTTAAGGCATCTTAGGACCCATTAGTGTATCCTAGGATCCCTTAGGACCTCTTAAGACACTTAGGACCCCTTAACACTCCTTAAAACTCCTACACAACATTAATGTATCCTAGGATCCCTTAGGGCCCATTAATGTATCACAAAACCATTAATGTATCATAGGATGCATTAATACATGTACAAGGATACCTTAGGGTCCCTTAGGACATCTAGGACCCCTTAAGACATCCTAGGACCCATTAATGTATCTTAGGCCCATTAAGACCACTTAAGACATCTTATGACTCATTAGTGTATCCTAGGACACCTTAGGACCTCTTAAGACACCTTGGACCCCTTAGCACCTCTTTAGCCTATTGCAAACCATTAATGTATCCCAAAACACATAAATGTATCCTTGGATGTGTTTGTACATGTACAAGGAGACCTTCGAATCTATTAAGATATATAGGACACCTTTAAGACATCCTATGGCCCATTAATGTATCTTAGTCCCCTTTAGGACCACACAAGACATACTAGAAGCCTGTAATGTAACCTAGGATCCCTTAGGACCTCTTAAGACACCTAGTACCCCTTAGAACCCCTTACTACTCCAACAAAACATTAATGTATTCTAGGGCTCCTTAGGACCCATTAATGTATCCCAAAAATCATTAATATTCATATGATGCATTAATATATGTACGAGGAGACCTTAGGACCCCTTAGGAAATCTAAGGTCCCTTAAGACATCCTAGGACCCTTTAATGTATCTTAGGCCCATTTACGACCACTTAAGACATTATAGGACCCATTTATGTATCCTAAATGGATCCTAGGATCCTTAGGATATCTTAAGACACCTAGAACCCCATTAGCTCCCCTTCATACTCCTACAAAAAAATAATGTATTCTAGGACCTCTTTGGACCCATTAGTGTATCCCAAATCCCATTATTGTATGCTAGGATTCATTAATATATGTACGAGGAGAACTTAGGATCCCTTAGGATATCTAGGACTCCTTAAGACATCCTATGATCTAGTAATGTATCTTAGGGCCCTTTAGGTCCACTTAAGACATCCTAGGACCCATTAGTGTATCCTAGTACACTTTAGGACCTCTTAAGACACCTATAACCCCTTAAGACTCCTATGAACCATTAATATATCTTAGGACCCCTTAGGACCCATCAATGTATCCCAAAACCCATTTTGTATTCTAGGACACACTAATACATGAACGAGGAGACCTTAGGATCCCTTAGGGAATATAAGACCCCTTAACACATTATAGGACCCCTTAAGACATTCTAGGACTACTTAATGTACATACAATATTATATTTTCATTATTTACTACTTTTTAACTATGTCAATTCTTATGGGAGCAAAATTCAACTAAAAAGAATGATTTTGAATGTAAAAGTTGTGATTATTACAAGTTTCAAAATTAAGGATTCAATTCAAATGATTATAATAAAAAAATTTCTATAATATAATAAAATTACCTTATCCATATTTTAGGTCTCCAAATCACCTTTCCAACGCCTACAAAAAATAGAAAAATTGATAAGAAACACAAAATTTATGCCCATTTTACAAAATGGTATTTTTTGAGTTTTATTTTCAAAATGGATATCCAATTTGGATTGGATATTTGGTCCATATTGGATATCTGATATTGATCAGATATCTGATTTGGCTTGGTATTACCAAACTAAATTCAAATTTTGTCTGACCCATACAAAAAGACAAAGTGGATTTTGGCAAGATACAAAATGCATTTTTTCCATTGCCACTTTTTGACCCCTCATGATCCTGCACATACACAAGAAATGAATGCTATGTGATTCAGGTGGTGAAATCTTGATCACTCATACCAATGATTTGATAGTACCAATAATAAAAATAACTCAAAGCAATTGTGTAATTATCCCAAACCCTTTTATAATCCTTATAATAGAATTAAAATGATGATGATCAATACTTTGCCTAACGATAAGTTTGTGCATATGGAAATGTGAACAAATAATACACTTTTTAACACCATCCTTTTAAATCCATTGATACATATGACTTGATAGGGAAAAAATTCAAACCCACAAATCAATTAAACATGAAATAACTATGTGGGGTGAGGAGGAAATCCCAAATAATCAACCACCTAATTAATACACTTTGAATCAATAGCTAGATTTGCCAAATAATTTGAAATTACTTCATGGAAGGTGCTATTATTCAAGGAGAGTTTCTAATAAATGATCAAATATATATTTTTCTTGAAATTATATTATGATTTCTAATTTTCCATAATTATTTTTTAATTGATAAATATTATTAATTACTCTATATTTTTTAGTATTTAGTTTGATTTTTTATTGGTGTTTGCTTTGTTTTTCTTAAAAATTATTAATTATATGTTTATTAAATATTTTCTTAAGTTTTGAAAATTAATTTAGTATAGTATTTAAAAAAATAAATATTTCTATTGGATAAGCACATGAAGGGTCCAAACCAATACATGATAGTTATCTAGGAAATGGAGCTAATCTTACGAGAGAGAGAGAGAGAGAGAGAGAGAGAGAGAGAGAGAGAGAGAGAGAGAGAGAGAGAGAGAGAGCCATATACATTAGAGTTCTCTTTCACCACCCCTAAAAGAGTAAAGGGATAAGGAGAAGGGCCTTTTTTTCTTCTACAAAAATACATCTAACCTATGCTATCATCCAACACCCCATTAATGTGGGAAACAAGAGGTGACCCCCCAGCTGGAGGATCAATAAAAAACAAAGAAGGGGTTGCATGGTTGTGATGTCAATCATCAACCATAAGAGAAGATGATAATTGTGAGAGACCATTCTTTGTGGCTAGAGATAGAATAGGAGTAGGAGGAATCATGGTGGGGACATCATGGCATGAAAAACCCATGCCCATATTAAGAAGCTTAGTGAAATCCTGATCACCATCAATCTTAGAGGAGGTGGGAACCTCAATGGTTGAATAATTTAAAAAATTGAATGTTAAGTAATATATATTGAGATATTTACTTTTATTTTTAGTTAGATTGCTAACAAAATTTAAATGGTTAGAAATTTATGACTCCATACATCTTGACAATATTGGGGTGATTTTAAAAATAAGTGTAATTTTTGTGTTACTAAAATGTGCACTTGTACCGTCGTAAATTGTAAACACCTAAGTGGTGTATAATTTCACAATTGTTTAG
This sequence comes from Thuja plicata, assembly GCA_018584345.1. NCBI lineage: Eukaryota > Viridiplantae > Streptophyta > Pinopsida > Cupressales > Cupressaceae > Thuja > Thuja plicata. The sequence goes on from MU225914.1 coordinate 223,398, forward strand.
CACTTTCCTTAGTGTGTTTTCATTATAGTTAGCATAATATACTTCATAATTTTACTTAACAAATACCTAAATTCAAAGGTGGGTCCTGTATCCCATCAATCTTATTCAAATTGAGGTGAGCCCTTATTTCTAAGTGTGCTCCTCTATTTTTCCTCCAATTCAATAATTATTTTCATCTCCTAGGCCCTATGTTACCATTTTCATCCTTGGTGGTCTATCCCGATCTTGAAATTGGATATTGGATTAAATCCCGCATTCCCTGATTTTCTAGGACCCACAATCCAAATTTGGGCCTAAAATAGATGAGACAAAACATTTGAAATATTTTTTCCCTAGATAAAGAACTTTTGAAATGTTCTCTCCCCAGGTATAGAAAGTTTCAAATGCCATGTACGCCAAGCCTTGTGCCCAAATTCAATTTGGGTCCCTGTCTGGATAATTTAGTGCAGGAGTTTGATTTATAGTCAGCTCTCTCAATTTTATCTCTTGAATTGGTATAAAAGAAAGCTTCACAATTCATTTTGGTATGATGAAATAAATTTCAATGTTGGAGCTTCAATTTTAAGACATCCCATGAAGTGAGGATTTTTTAATAAAGGCTACATCAACCTTCTATCAAGAAATAAAGAATTTCAAGCATTCAATTAATTCACCACATTTCTACATCAATATGGAGCTGCAAAAGGATTATGATGCTGACTAGGAGATCATCAACTGATGATTGGCTTGTACTCTTCCTCTTTGGATTAGGTATGGTTTATTTTTATGTTCAAATATACATACTTGTGCTTCAGATCTATGTTCATTACATGCTTTCAATCACACATTGATTTCAATTTCATATTAGGGTTTACTCTATCACATTAGGGTATATCTTTACATTGTATTTATACACTTTATCTCATAGCAATTTAGACATCCTCTAGATTCATGTGAATACCACATTTTATCTTTGTCATATTGGCTATCCATGGAATTCAGAATCACCAAAATGTGGGTTTGACCAAGGAAAAACCCTATATAGCTATGCCCACAAACAAATATCATATTTGCAGGTGAAAAAGACCCCGCAGCCAGCTATCAAACTATTTATGCCATCTCAACACTGAGATGGATAGTCTGCAACTTTTCCCAGCAGAAACTCTGAGGTACAAAACATTTCAAATGCTATGTACTTGGGTACAAAATGTTTTAGATGTTTTGTCCCATCCAGAAATCAATGAAATTTTAGGTGCAGATAGCTACATGCCTTGGGATATCATATCTTCATTTACAGGTGTTTTTAGGACTCTAACAATCAAGTATTCAGATGAGTCTTAATTTCTCTTATTTAATTTATAGGTGCACTCAAATTCATCTTTTCCCTCTTTCACATCTATTTTAGGTTGATTAGATCAATTCTTATCGTAATAGTCATTTTCATAATAGTCTTATCTATCCACTTCTTGATTCTAAGAAGCAAAGGAATAGAAAAATATTGCATTAGCATCCCTCTTACATGGTGGTGCTGATCTGATTTTTCTTTAGGTGGTTTCATATTCCAATGTGCCATATGAATTGGGGAAATTAGACCTTTTAGGTATCCCCTTTTCATATTGTACATTTTGGTGAACTTGTCCCTTTCATGCATTAGACCTTTTGTTTTGGTTAGTTAGAGCTTGCATGTGTATGTTTTTCAATTCTAAAAATAACTAAAACATCATGTTTTCCATTTGATTTTGAATTTTGATTTAGTGTTTAGATCTGATTTCTATGTATTTTATTATTACATTTTATGCATTTAGTTTTGATCTTTACATTCATTAATTTAAAAATACATTAAAATTCCATATTGGTGTTCTTTGTTTCATAGATTCATTGCATTTTTTATATTTTAAAACATTAAAGATCCAAAAATATTTTCTTTTCATGTATTTTTATGTGTGTTTAGATTAGTTTCTTTTATGCTTTATTTAATTGCATTGAAAAATGTTTTATTTCCTTGTACAAAGCTTTACTTCCTTTGATGATCCATTTAGTAGTGAAGACTTTGATATGATGGATGAAGTCCTTGATGATTTCATCTCTGCTAAGTCTTCCTCTACACCTTGTTAGCACTTATCAAAATTTTCATTGTTCCATACCTTTTCCTCCAGTCTCTTCAAATTATTTTAGGTCTCTGGCCTAAAGCCCTAAGTCATTCATAAAAAATCTTGCTAAAACCCTAAACCCTCATGGTCTGTTCTAATTTTTTGTTAATTTTCTAAGCCACTTAAGTCTTATAAAACCATGTGTTTAATTTCACGTTGTCAAGCAGGGCCACTTTATCACTTAAACCTTTAGGTTTCATGTTTCGTAAGTCAAGTGTAGTGCTTTTTAAAAAGTCCTAAGTTTAAGTCCCCGAAAAACTTTACCCTTTATATCTGCCGAGCATGTTGCTTATAATCCAATGGTGGGTGCTATCCCTTAACCATGAAGATGATGTTCTTTATCCTTCCAAGGTATTGCGCCATCATGACACGTGAAAATTTTTTAGGTCTCAGGCCCATCCGCAGTTGATTAATTAGTGGTTAAGTCTCAGTAGATCATGTGGTTGGAGTGAAGCCTTAAAGATGAGATGCATGATAGATACTGATCGAGGCATTGCACCCTTTTTCCATGTATAATCAATGATGTCATGGTCCCAGGTCTTTAAAGGGAAATTAAAAGGACAACAAGTTGGAGCAAGATCTATGGTTGACGCTATCCCTTGATCGTGGAGATGAATATATTTAATGTTCAAAGGCATTGCGCCATTGTGACGCGTGGTGGTTGTCAGGGCTGAGGGCCCATTTGAAAAAGATTCAAGATTGGTCAGGTTACAAAAGATCTTGTGGCTGGTGTAAATCCTCAAAAGAAAGATGAGACAGATCTAATGTTCAAGGCATTGCGCCTAATGGACACGTGTTCGTGGCGGGTTAGATTTGGAGTTAAAGTAGGGTAACAAGTAGGCAACTTGTTTTTCATCTAATGGATGGCGTAAACCCTCGAAGCCAAGATGCAATTGATATAAAATTTTAGGCATTTCACCCTTGCACCATGTGTCGTGAGTGGGTCCAGATCAGTAATAGGGTAATAAAGGTAACAGGTAGACAACTTGACTTCAATCTGACAGTCAACACAAAGCCTTAAAGCCAAGATGATCATTAGATAAGTGTTCGAGTCGTTGTGCTTGCATGACACATGGATAAATATGGGACCTGGCCAGAGGTAAAGGAAGGTAAAGGCATCGTAAGTTGATTTTAATCTGATGGTAGGTGCAAACCTTTAAGGAAAAGATGTAGGGAAGATAGTTATCTAGGCATCATGCCTGTGCGACACCTGGAAAAATTAGATCCTGAGCCTGGATAACTTAAAGGGAATCTACAAATGTTTTTTAAAGATGAATAGGGTTTTAATCTCAGCCATCTAAGTCATTTTCCATGCCACCTATGACCCTTATAACAGAAATTCAAATATTTAAATGTTTTCTTGAAGGGTTTTCATGGCGGTCGACAAATATTTTATCTTAGAGCCATTAATGTTGCGATCTAATATTATGGGTTGAGTTTGCATAGCTGTTGAATAGTGTAGGAATTGAAATATTATATGGCAAGATACATTTATGACCATAATTGGCAGATAAGGTTTCTAATCAGATGGATAAATGCATATAGAGGAACTTGGTGTCTTCTGTACTTATGTTAAGCTACTCTCCTCATCATGCCTTGGAATTTCTTGCACCTCAGGGTGGCGGGTTCACATCCATGGACTATGTCAATTGATTTCATATCATATTTGCACAGATTGAAGAGAAAAAGATAGGGTTTCAACTTGATCAGAGAATTGAATGCTTGCATTGATTTGTTATAAACCCTAACCCTAAATGGTCTGAAGCTTGTTGCATTCCTGTTCCTATAAAGGAATTTTCAAGACCATCTAGTAAGGGATGGAGAATTGGGAGAGTAGAAAGCATTAGGCTTATACTTGTTTCTATTAGAATAGTCCCAAAGGATAACTGAGAGGAGGGGGTGAATCAGTTATCAGTAACTTTAATTATTTTCTCTTATTAATTTCATAATACAGTAAAGTACATGCTCATTCAGATAACATAGTACAAAACACACAATTTGATTATGGGGAAACCAAATGGTAAAAACCCCGGTGGGAATTAGTACCCACAATGAACTATACTTGTTTATAGTAATCCCTGTTAGAAGATATTGCAACACTATTAGGATTTGTTCTTTACAAATCAATAAGTATAGTGACCTGGTTAAGGGTCTAACCCTATTAGGAGTCTTTTACAAATAACCCTGTTAGGGGTGAGGACTCACTGTCCAAAATCTCACTGCTTCAATGGTGAAGGCTACAACCTTCTGTAGAACAGATATACACTATATCTGATGATGAGCTATAGAGTAGACCTGTTGTCTTGATCAGTTCTAGTGTATTGTAATCTTTCACTACTTCTTCACATAGATCCTTGATGAATGAAACACAACTGATATTCTTCTCTGTACATTTTCTGTCTCTTCTCTTATCATTCACACTTGGCGTATCACAAATGAATTGCTATAAGTATCTTACTCAAAGTATGAGATCATGGGACCTGTAAGAAAACTCTTCATAACATCCTTGTCAGCTTTACTAATCATGTAAGCATAATTATAACCGCGCAAATATAAACTAAATAGATGCGATGCCTCACTAAGTCAGCCTCACCAAATTAACTCTAACTTTGTAATCTTCTTGAAACAAATTTGGCACCTTTAGATAACTATCATCCACTCATAACTAATCATGAATATACACATGCATATCCTAAAGATAGGCACAACTCAAGAAACATGTTAAATACGTCAGCTCTGAACAGATACTCTTCCAGAAATGTAACTTCCAATAACATAGTTACTCAACTTAATTGAAACATCATATCTAGACCTGCATGTATGAATATAGTAACCAAGGCATGTCTACAACATGTATCTAACCACGCAAGGTTGGATAACACTATTCTGATAAGTTCTTACAGAATGATGTTGTGTATTATATGTTGTCATCAATGACAAACATATAATAAATCAACTGCATAGAAACAAATCTCCAACAATCTCCCCCTTTGACATTGATGGCAACATATTATTTTAAAAACATCCTCTGTTCATGGTTTCCTCTTTCTTTTACAATCTTCTCAATATCCTCATCAAATATTTCTCTACATTGCTGCAGTTCCTCTGACTGTGTTTTTGTTCCATTAATATATACTCCCCCAGAGTATATGCTCCCCCTTAGTACATACTCCCCCTTTGACATCAATGGAAAAGGGAACCATAAACCATTAGGCACAGGTACTACTCTAGAAGTAGAGTAGTCAACCATTTATCAGTCACAAAGGACTGATCTTCTTTCTGTATTATCTAATTAGACTTAGGAGAGGGAATTACTCCCAACTTATCTCTGAGATACTCAAAAGTATCTTTTGATAAAGGTTTTGTGAAAATATCTGCCAACTATTCTTTGGTGCTCACATAGTCCAGTTTCACTTCTTTGTCTGCAACCTTTTCTCTTAAAAAATGGTACTTGATCTCTATGTGTTTTGTCTTTGCATGCATCACAGGGTTTTTTGATATGTTAATAGTGCTAGTGTTATCACAGTGAATAATAATAGGATAATCAACCTGAATACCAAAGTCTTTAACCATCTGCTTGATCCAAACCATGGTTGAACAATTCAGTGTTACTGCAACATATTCAGCTTCTGTTGTTGACTGAGAAATACAGTTTTGCTTCTTTCTTATCCAAGAAACCAACCTATCTCCAAGAAATACTGCTCATCCTGAAGTACTCTTCCTATCATAAATAAAACCTGCCCAATCTACATCTGTATACACATGAAGTTGTACATTCTCTTATTTAGGATACCATAAACCATAGTCTATAGTTCCCTTTAGATATCTAAATATCCTCTTGATTTCCATTAGGTGATTCTGCTTGGGTTTAGCTGCAAATCTTCCAACAATGCCAACTACATTAGATATGTCAGGTCTAGATTGAGTTAGATAAATGAGTTTTCCAATCATAGATTTATACAATGTCTTATCAATTGCTGTGGAATCATCATCTTTTGAAAGCTTACTTCCTGTTATCATAGGAGTGCATACTGGCTTACAGTCTTCCATCTTGAAGGTCTTCAATATTTCCTTCACATATTTTGACTGATTAATGAATATACCTTTATCTTTCTGCTTTACATTTAGTCCCAAAAAATATTTTATAAGACCAATCATGCTCATTTCAAATTTATTCTACATTTCTTTTGCAAATGCTGCACTAAGCTTGTCATTACCTCCAAAGATAATGTCATCAAAAAATATGACAACTAGTGGTAATCCATCAAGTGTCTCTCTTGTGAATAGGTTACAATCTGCTGCACCTTTCTTGAATCCAATCTTGGTAAGATAACCATCAAGTCTCTCATACCAAGCTCTTGGGGCCTATTTAAGACCATAGAGTGCTTTGTTCAATTTGCATACCATGTTTGGTTTATCTGAAAGATTAAATCCTTCAGGCTATTCTATGTAGACTTCTTCCTTCAAGTCACCATTCAGAAAAGTTGACTTTACATCCATTTGATAAACTTTAAAGTCTTTGAATGTTGCATAGGCCAAGAAAATTTTTATGGCTTCCAGTCTGCTCACAGGGGAAAATGTATCAGTGTAGTCTATTCCTTCTCTTTGCGCATATCCTTTACATACCAATCTTGCTTTGTTTCTTATTACTGTACCTTCTTCATTCATCTTATTTCTAAAGATCTACTTTGTTCCAATCACATTTTTTTCACTGAGACTAGGAACCAATTCCCGTGTCTCATTCTTAATTATCTGATCTAATTCTTCTTTCATTGCATTCTTCCAATCGTAATCATTACAAGCATCTTCAACACTTAAAGGTTCAATCTGTGAAAGTAAACATACCTCTTCATCCATTGATATACTTTCTGCTTTTGATCTTGTCAAAACACTACTTCTCTGATCTCCAATGATATCATTTTTAGAGTGGTATCTAGATGTGAATTTAGGAACCTTAGGTGTTACTTCTTCTTCTGTAATCTGTGATTCTTCTCTTCTTGATTCAGGGTCATTGCATGAGACATCAATGCAATCAAACATTTCTTCA
>MU225914.1:240508-292413 GCA_018584345.1 Thuja plicata
CAGTTTGGTGGCGATTGGATGAGAAGAGAAAAAGATAGGGCAAACCCTAAAATTTGATAAATGAGGGATTTAGGGCTTCGATATGTAGAATTTGGGGTTGGGTCGTCAAGGAAGGAAGTATGCGAAACTATATTTTAGGTGTTCTGAGGAAGTGTGACAGAAAACGGAAGGAAAGCAAGGAAGCTATGGCTAAAAAATAGAAAAAAATTTACTCTTTTTTTTTTACACAATAGACTCAGGAAAATTTACTCAAATATAGAATAGCAGAAAAGAGGTATTGCAATAACAAGAGATAATAGAATTGAAAGGAACCTGAAGGCCACGACGGAAAAAAAATTAGACGTTATTTCCACCCAGCGAGCCCAAGAAAGTGCTCTGATACCAGATGAGAGGAACCTCCTTACAGCAATATGGTAAGAATGCACGAAATAACAGAATATAGAGCAATAGCAGAATGCAAAATGAATCTATTGATCGCGGGCCACTTCGAGGGGGTAACCTCCTTTGAGAAAGCTCAATACAATAAATTCATCGGTATCCAGCAAAGGCCTCAACCTACTCTTATATACTAAGTATGATCTAGAAAAGTAATACTACCTATGCATGTGGGATAATAAAATATACTCGTGGGACGACTTACAAAGCATATGCGTCCAACAACACTACACTAACAAAATAAACAGAAGGAACACACAGGTTCCTAACAAGGAAATGCATCAGTATATGAAGAGGCTGCAGATGAGGGACTAGGTACTTATGGAGATTATAGCTCTCCTGATCAGAGAGAGGAAGAGGAATCTGTTTCTACTCTGCCAGATCCTAATAGTATGGCTGCAAAACTTGCTAAAGTAGAAAGGAGAATCCACGAAAAAGTGGTCATTAGACAACAAAGAGAAAAGGAAAAGGAAAATAAGATCCGACGGAATCAAGTTTTCCTTGAAAAAAGAATGAGGAAATTTCTAGAGTTGGAGGAAATGAATGATGTTTAAGAGCCTCATAGATTTGAAGAGGAACGTGTCATTCAAGTGGTTGATCATCAAGACGCTAAAGATAAGGGAAAGCAAGGAATGACATGGGTTTCAATAAATGAGACCAAGAATCTCAAAGGCCTAGTGGATCAGATGTCAAAATTGGACATGGATTTTGAAAGAGCTAGAGTTGAAAAGGATATCATAGATAAATAAATTGAGAAGGAAGAATTGGAGGCTGTTGCTTTGGAGATGAAGAAGAAGGCTGATTTTCTTAGATAGAAAACAAAGCCTACTCAGCTTAGTATTGAAGGAGCTACAAAATCAAATGATAATGCCTCTGCTTCTCAAGTTATTACTTCATCTCAAGGAAGACTCACTCATGTAGAAAGGTACAAGTAATTTTCATTTCATAACAATCATGATTATCCTAATGAAGTTCCAAGTGTCATTAGAGATAAACTTCCTAGATTTACTGGGAATAATGTAATCACATGTGAAGAACACTTGAAAAAACTTTCTGACATGATGGATGATTATGAAATTATGCACGAGGATGTATTAATGAAACTTTTTGTTCATTCCTTAGTAGAGGATGCTAGGGATTGGTTCAGAGGGTTACCCTATAATTCTGTAGGGTCAATAGATGAATTAATTGATTGCTTTAAGGAGAAATATGGTGATAAGACCAATGAGGGATTCATGTTAAATGAATTCAAAAATATTAAAAAGAATGAAAATGAAGATGTTGTAGATTTCAACACAATGTTTCAAAGGGTTATGCACAAACTTTTCAAAGTTTCATATGAGACTTGACGACAAGGTTTGTTTAGCCACTTACATTAATGCATTTGATTCTAAGATGGGATACCTCCTAAGAGACAAGAATCAAAGGACTATAAGAGAACATTATAAAACAACTATCAATATAGAAACCAATAGGAGAGTATACGGGAAGTTGGGTAGAAGAGATGATTGGAAGCCTGCTAGGAAGGAATAAGACATGCTTTCAAATGCCAACCCTAAAGAGGAGGTCAATATGAAATAGATCTTAAGTGCTATAAAGGACCTAAAGCCAAGAGAGAGTAAGAATCCTAGTGCTCCAAACAATAATAGGCCATCCTATAACAATTTCAATCAGCAACTTAGGATGCAAAACTACCCATATACTACCCAATTTAAAGATGGGAAACCTATTATCCCACAAAGGAAAGACAAGCCTGATGATAGGACTCTTGATTCTCTACAAATAAATTCAGTTAACACTTGTAATGAGGATTATTAGTGTAAAGCTTGCCAATTACCCCATAATCCTGACAATTGTGATGTTGCTCTAAGTATGTCTACTAGTCAAACCCAAAAAGAAAGAGAAGAAGAAGAAGAACTATATGATGATGTTGGGAATGATATGAATTCTGTAGACTTAAGAAGTGAAGGGGAATTTGATGATTAGGCTAAAGATCAGGACATACTTTCATCTGATGACCTTCAAGTGCAGAGATTGCACACATTACAACAAATTTGGCTACTCAAGAATAGAGTAATTATAATCTAAGGAACATGAGAGTTGGTAATGCAGATGGAAGACCAACTGGCATGTTTAATATAGAGACAAAAGCAAACCCTAAGAAAACAAAATAAAAAGAGAAACTTTCTAAGGGTGTCAAAAAGATAAAGGTAAGAATAGAAGATAAACCGAGTAATCCAAGTCGTGTCCATAAGATTAAAGAAAGGACACCAGGGATAGGTGCTTATTCTATTCAAAGGGATGTTAAAGGAGTTGAGCCAAGCTTGGCTATTCAAAGTGAGGATAGAAGTGTTGTCACTATCAAGCGAGATATCTTGTATATCAAGTATACTCTATTATTAATGGAAAGATGCTTAAGAATTGCATGATTGATTCAAGAGAATCTAACACAGTCATGCCAGAAATAATGAAGTCAATGGGACTACAAGTAGATACTCCTCATGGAAGATGTTAGGAAATAGATTCAAGAGAAGTGTCTGTCATAGGTACTATTAAATCTTTTTTGTATACACTTGCTACATTTCCAGAGAAGGTACTAAAAATGAGTGTTCTAGTAGTTGACATCCCACCTCAATATGGAATGTTACTATCTAGGAAATGGAGTGCCTCAATGGGAGGAAGTATCCAATGTGACCTATCCTTTGCAACATTTGACATAGATGGTAAAAATGTCAAGGTATCTAGAGAGATCAAAACTCCTCATATGATTGAGGAGAGTGAAGATGAAGCAATGAATTGTTTCTTGGATACTGACATTTCATCCTTTCAAGTGCCAAACAATAAGGCCGAGGGAGATGTCCAACACATTCTGTTATCAGAGGAAAGAGACAATCTTACAGATAAGAGTGACTTATGGACAATGTATTTTGATGGTGCAATATCAAAGGAAGGAGTTGGTGCATGAGTGTTACTCATAACTCCTAGTGGTAAGAAATACAAGTTCTCATTTTCTCTTTTGTTCACCTGCACTAATAACATTGCAGAATATGAGGCTTTACTAATATGATTTAGGTTAGCCTCAAGACATAAGATTTGATGTACTAGAGTCATTGGAGACTTTGAGTTGGTTATCTATCAAACAAGATCCAGGTATGCTTCAAAGAATCAGAGGCTAAAATAGTATAGGAATGTTGTTTGGGATGAAATAAAAAAATTTGATGCATTTGGCATTAAATGGATGGACAAGAGTCAGAACAAGATGGTAGACCTATTGGCTAATATTGATTTGAGGCCTGAAGACATTACTTTTGTTGGGATCTCTAAAATAGAGGTTCAATCAAGACCATCTATTGTAGACAATACTGAAAATATGCAAGTCTTTGATGATGACAAGGATATTTTTAGATTCCTATCTTGTGAATCTAACCTTGGGAACAAAGAGATGGAATTTAATGGTTTTGTTGAGATCCTAGATGGAAAGGACAATATTCTGGGTAGGGAGGTTCTCCAACTAAAATCAAATAAGGTTCCCAAAGGTTTGGTTGTACTTGAGAGAGCCTTTGATAATAAGGACATGCCTTTCTTTGCAAACACTATGAAAAAACTGAGGACTTGGAGGAGGTAAACTTGGGGACAGATCAAGCTCCTAAAAAGGTGTATATTGGTAACAAGATATACCCCAAGCTTAGAGATTCATTAGTAGATATTCTCAGAAAATATAGACATGTTTTTGCATGGTGTTATGATGACTTGAAGGCATACAAAGAAGATCTATTCCAACATGAGATTCCATTAAAAGAAGGCTCTAAGCATTTCAGACAGAAGTTGAGACCTGTCAATCTCGCCCTAGCACCCAAGATGCAAGAAGAGCTAAAAAAGATAAGGGATGCTAGAATCATAAATCCTATAAGGCATTCAACATGGGTATCCAACTTGGTACCAGTCAGGAAGAAAAATGGAGACATCAGACTATGTGTAGACTTTAGAAACTTAAAAATTAACTCTTTGAAGGATAATTATGGATTGCCCAACATGGAAGCTATGTTGCAAAGAGTCATTGGGTTTGAGTTGATGTCCATGTTGGATGGATTTTCAGGGTATAATCAAGTCAAGGTCAAGGTATCTAAATAGTTTAAAAATACATTCACTACACCTTGGGGAACTTATGTGTATGTCAGGATGCCACTTGGTTTGACAAATGCTGGAGATACTTTTCAAAGAGCCATGGATGTGGCATTTGTAGATTTCATAAAAAAGTTTTTGGAAATATATCAAGATGATCTTACTTCTTAATCAACAAAAGAAGATAAAAATTGTGATCATCTTGAAAAGATATTTGTAAGAGCATTAGAATATGGGGTCTCCTTTAACCCAAAGAAGTGTGTATTTGGGGTGACAGAGGGAAAGCTTTTAGGACACATTGTCTCTAAAAATGGAGTTAGAATTGATCCTGAAAGGGTAAGAAATTGATAAGGTCTCTCAACCCAATAATGTCAAGGGCATTCAGTCCTTCTTTGGACAATTAAAATTATTAAGGAGGTTTGTTACAAACTTTGTAGAGACTAGTTTGCCAATCTCAAAGATGATGAAGAAAGGAGCCAAGGTGGAATGGACTAAAGAAACATGTAAAGATTTTTTCAGATATCAAGCAGGCTATTTAAGATGCTCCCATCTTGAGAACCCCTGATTATAGAAAGCCACTTCAAATTTTCTCCTTTGCTTCATATAATACTATTGCTACAGTATTATTGCAAAAGAAATCAGAGGGCTATGAACAAAATATTTATTTTTTCAGTAAGTCTTTGCAAGTAGCAGAGCTAAAATATGATATTATGGAGAAACAAGCCTATGCTTTGGTCAAGGCTATTAAATCGTTTAGATTTTATTTGGTAGGAGAAACCATAATTGCTTATGTGCCAAGTGCTACTGTAAAATATATCTTAGTCCAAAAAGAGGTCTCAGGGAGGAGATGTAGATGGATCAACAAGATTCAAGAGTTTAATATTGAAATTTACATCACTAAATTGGTAAGAGGTCTAGGACTTGATAAACTCATGGCACAAAGAAATTTAGATGCAAATCATATTGATATGCTAGAAGAGGAGCAGAGACCTTATGTTTGTGATATGGATTGTCCTGATTGGTACAAGGACATCATTTGATACTTGCAGAAGATGGTGCTTCCCCCTGACATGGATGACAACAAAAGGAGAATAGTCAAGTTGCATGCTATGAAGTATGCAATAATTCAAGGATAAATATGGCAGAGAAACAATGAAGGAGTATTTCTCAAGTGTATAGATTATAACAGATCTGAGAATCTCTTAAAACAAATGCATGATGGTGCATGTGGTGGCCATTACATGGCTAAGACTACTGCCTATAAGATTATCAGATCTAGTTTTTGGTGGCCAAAAATCTTCAAGGATGCCCATCATTATGTTACAAAAATGTGATGCTTGTCAGAGATTTTTAGGAAAGCTAAAGTTTGGTGGTAATCTTCCCTTGAAGCATGTTATAGTTGATGCACCTTTTCAGAAATGGGGGATGGATTTCATTGGAAAAATCCCTAATAAGTCTAGTGGGGGTCATTCATAGATCCTAGTGGCAACTGATTACTTTACCAAGTGGGTGGAAGCAATTCCCACTATAAGAGACACAAGTAGGGTTGTGATTGATTTTATGTTGCAGAATGTCTTGACCAGATTTGGTTGTCCAAAAACCATTGTCATGGATAATTCTATGTGCTTCATATCAGAGGAGTTAAGAGACTTTTGTCGGCAATATGGAATCCAAATCTCTTATTCTTCCCCATATCACCCCCATGGAAATGGTTAGTCTGAATCTAGTAACAAGAGCCTGATAAAGACTATCAAAAGAGTATTGGATACAAACAAGAAAGCTTGGGATTCAAAATTACAACTTTCTCTATGGGCAGATAGAGTAATAGTGAAAAATGCTATTGGATGTGCACCTTTTGACTTAGTTTATGGTATTCATGCCAGATTACCCTAGAATAATTTATTGTACATGAATAAATTCATCCAAACATATGATGATGAGATAGATGATGCTATGAGAATCATATTGGAGGATTTCATACACCTTGATGAGTCAAGAAGGATAGCACATGACAAGAATGTCAAATTGCAACTACAATGCAAGGATATGTTTGACAGGAGAACCACTGCTAGGAAGTTTGAAGCTGATGATATGGTTTTAATGTGGAATGCCAAACTAGAGGATAAAGGAAAACATGCCAAATTTGATCCTATCTGGATGGGACCATACATAATTGACAACATGTGGGGTTCTGATTCATACTTTTTAAAGGACTTGACTGGAAATATTTTGGAATTTCTGGTTCATGGATAATTCCTGAAGTTCTACTTTTCTTGAAGTTTGAAAGATCTATGAACAAGTAATTCTATATATATTATTTTTGTTTTAGTTTCTGCTTTAGGTTAGGTTTCCTCTTTTTTAGGTGGTCTTCTTTTCCCATGAATCTTGAATCCTTGTCATGCTTCTAAGAGGCATGCATCTCTAGATGGAGCCACTGTTAGAACTTATCAAAATTTTCATGGTTCCATACCTTTTCCTCCGGTCTCTAAAAATTATTTTAGGTCTCTGTCCTAAAGCCCTAAGTCATTCATAAAAAATCTTGCTAAAACCCTAAACGCTCATGGTTTGTTATAATTTGTCGTTACTTTTTTGAGCCACTTAAGTTTTATAAACCTGTGTGTTTAATTTGAAGTTGTCAAGAAGGACAATTTATCACTTAAATCTTTAGGTTTCATATTTCCTAAGTCAGGCGGGGTGATTTTTAATAATTCCTAAATTTAAGTCCCCAAAATACTTTACCCTTTATATCCGTTGAGCATGTTGCTTATAATCCAACGGCAGGTAGTATCCCTTAACCATGAAGATGAAGTTATTTATCCTTCAAAGGCATTGCGTCATCATGAAACATAGAAATTTATCATGTCTTGGGCCCATCTGTAGTTGATTAATCAACGATTAATTCTCAATAGATCTTGCAGTTGGCATGAAGACTTAAAGATCAGATGCACGATAGATATTGATCAAGGCATCACACCCTTTTTCCATATAGAATCACTGACGTCATGGTCCTAGGTCTTCAAAGGGAAATTAAAAGGACAAAAATTTGGAGGAAGATCTATGGCCAACGCTATCCCTTGATCACGAATATGAAGATATTTAATGTTCAAAGGCATTGCGTCGTTGTGACATATGGTAGTTTTTAGGTCAGAGGGACCATTTGAAAAAGATTAAAGACTGATCAGGTTGTAGAAGATCTTGTGGCTGGTGTAAAGCCTCAAAACAAAGATGAGCCAGATCTAACATTCAAAGCATTATGCCTGATGGACACGTATTTGTGGTGGGCCAGATCTAGAGTTAAAGCAGGGTAACAAGCATGAAACTTTTTTTTCATCCAACGGATGGCGTAAACCCTTGAAGTCAAGATGCAGTCAATCTAACCTTTGAGGCATTATTCCCTTGCACCACATGTCCCAAGTGGGTCTAGATCAATGACAGGATAATAAAGGTAATAGGAAGACAACTTGATTTTAATCTGATGGCCAGTGCAAAGCCATAAAGCCAAGATGCTCGTCTGATAAGTATTTGAGGTATTGCCCCTGCGTCACACATGGATAAAGATGGGATGTAGCCAAAGGTAAAGGAAGGTAAAGGCATTGTAAGTCAATTTTAATCTGATGAAAGACACAAACCCTTAAGGAAAAGATGCAAGGAAGATAGTTATCAAGGCTTTGCGCCTGTGCGACACCTCACAAAATTAGATCCTGAACTCGAATAACTTAAAGGGAATCTACGGATGTGTTTTAAAGTTGAACATGGTTTTAATCTCAGCTGTCCAAGTTGTTTTTCATGCCAACTGTGACCGTTATAATAGAAATTTAAATATTTAAATGTTTTCTTGAAGGGTTTTCATGGCGGTCGACATATATTTTATATTCTTAGATTCATTAATGATGTGATTTGATCTTATGGGTCAAATTTGCATAGATTTTGAACAATGTAGGGATTGAAATATTATATGGAAAGATACATTTATGACCGGAATTGGTAGACAGGGTTTCTAATCAGATGGATAAATGCATATAGAGGTGTTTGGTCTCTTTAACATTTATGTTCAGCTACTCTCCTCATCATGCCTTGGAATTTATTGCACCTCATGGTACTGTGTTCACATCCATGGATTATGTCAATTGATTTTAGATCGAATTTGCACAGATTGAATAGAAAAAGATAGGGTTTCAACTTGATCACAAAATTGAATACTTGCATTGATTTTTTGTAAACCCTAACCCTAAATGGTCTGAAACCTTTTAAATTTGTGTTCCTATAAAGAAATTTTCAAGACCATTTAGTAAGGGTTGGAGAATTGGGAGAGTAGAAATCATTAGGCTTATACTTGTTTCTTGTCTAGGGTATAGAAGATGTTCTCCAGATTGTATCGAAACAGAATAGAAATTTGTTTGATCTTTTGCATATTGTCTTATTTTGTATTTTCCTATCATATTGTTGCAGAAATAAGATTTTATCATACTTAATATAGATCTTCTCAGATTCTAGGTCTCTCCTTTGTGTTATCTGTTGAGTTGTAAGTTTTCTGGCTTACTGTATAAGCCTTTCCTATACATATGTGTATTCCACAAGTCTTTGATCTTAGATAAAATTAAAATGCTTTGGATATTACATTGATTCTATTAGATTATCTACTTAAGGATTTTCTAGTGTGTAGTCTAAGAGATTTTATGTTTATGGCTTTGAGTCTATACCAAAAGGTTGTTTTAGTTTCAACATTGTATTTAGGAGTTTACCCAATGGATAAGGCACTGCCCCAGAACTAGTATATCCTATGGAGATATATGTCTGATAGGTTTGGCTATATCGTGTCCCTAAATATAATCAAACTCATTACAAAATTATTTACATTTATAGTTGTTTGGTTTTATTCCACCATGGTAATAGAGAGTCAATGAATGCTTGGTTGGCATTTAGTACTTTCTTATCTTCATCTGTTGTTTGAATCTAGAAGTAAAAGGTGTTGTAAAGAGTTGATTTTTGTCTGGATTAGGTGTGCCCATCATGGTTCTGTAGAGCCAGAAGTACAGAGGGAAATCTTGTCCCTAAAGTTGGTCCAGTTTTCTTATAGAGATTTCACACTTGGAGCTAACCACTCTTAATATCAGTCTTAAGATATATTAGTTTCTTCTCAAAGCGTAAAATTTTTAAACACCAACATACCTCTTATAAAAATTTCTTTTTTCCAAAGGTTGACTAACGTTCTCAAAGGATTTTGGGTATAAATTAATCCCCTTTATGAATATATCAATGATTCCTCTCCCAAATCTTCTCTCACTCATGAGGACATATTGATGTAAGAACATACTTTAAACACTCCTCTCAATGATCTCTCTCTGTGGGGTGAACCATTGGATAATGATGTTGATTATTCTCTTGATATACACCTATCCCATGAGAGTACCAACCTTTATGGAAGAGGATGATTTTGTGGTGGAAGAGGGTGATATGATTAACAATTCCCTTAATGACACTTCTCCTATCTATTTCAATCATCTTCCCTCTAGAAATGAAGCACTAGTGAGTTATGATTGTATTTCTCCTAAAGATTTTGATGAAAATACCTTATAAGAAAATAGTTATATCCTTGATTCTCTCTCTTTTCCAAATTAATATTTTGAGGATAAAGAACCTAATGACATTCAAGATACCCCTCAAAAAATCTTAGTGATTGTTGCAAAAGGTCCTATACAACTAGATTATCATGTAGTACCATACAAATATAACAAAAATTACCAAGAGGATAATATCCTTTATGTTCTCTCTTCTACAAATGAAACATTAGCACACAAGTATTATAATCAATTTAACACCATTCAATCCCCTCCTTCCATTATTTCCCCAATACAAACAAGAAAACCATCAATTCTTTAAGATGTTGATTGAGTAAATTTATAATTTACACCCACCTTCTATAGTAAAGACAAAAGTCTTGAATTTGAGACTCAAACACCTTATTCTAACACATGTATGGATATTTATTGGGCCTCTTTAAATTTTAATCTAATTTTACCTAAAATAGACCCTTATCTTTTTTATATTCCAAACCTTTATGATAGAGACGGTATAGGATGTGTGCAACAAAGCATTGAAACCATTGAGAAATATACATCACATTATTCCAAATAAAATCTAGGTTTCCAACCTTCCCATTTGTCCAAAAAATCTATAAATTCTTCTCCCAATTTCTCATCACAACAAGAGAAAATATTGTTTGAGATTTTCAATGCCAACTTAATTACTCCCCCTTTATGAAACAAATAAAAAAATAGAAAACATAAGAAAAATAGTTCTTCCATTTGTATGCATCATCAATCTCCTAGTCATAAGACTAATGAATGTTATGATTTGAAGACCATTCTAAATAACATATAAGATCCTACTATGTTGCTCTTCAGTATGTGACATTGCTAACCTATACTTTGGAGGCTCATTTTAATTTATGGTGGTGTAATTTTAGGTGCAATCATTATTTGTGAGAAAAATAATAGTCTTCCTTAATCCTTCTATCCACATTTTGGGGGCAAGGGTACTATTTCATTTTCCTATCCCAAGGACCTCTTTCCTCCCCTTGTTGATGTTTGTCTTTTATAAAATGATCCTATCTTGGATGTATTTGTTTGTTTACATAAGGATCTTCTCTCTTTTTTTTTAGGAGATTTACATTCTGAGTTTACAACTTTTATTTGCTTGAAAGTGAAATTCTATTATAAATGGTCTTTCACTTGGGGTTCTTAATGTATTTTCCTTTTCCAAGTATTCCATTACCTAGTAATAGGAGAGTTGTGTTGACTTGATCATCCTCCATCATTTTCTCTTCCCTTCCAAAAATATCCAATAACCCTTTTTTAACTTGTTTATTTTATAATATGATGTCCTTTCTTGCATGGATTTTTTTGTTTTATATAAGGATCTTCTCCTTTTCATGATATTTACATCCCTAGTTACAAACTTTTTCTTTCTTAAAATAGGATGTCTATTATAAAGGATCTATCACTTAGGGTACATAATGGGTTATCTTTTCCTGTGCCTTCACCCTTGGAGGGAAAGGTTTCATATCTCAATCTCTTATTCCTTTCTAAAGATTCAATTTATCTTGGCTATGTAGTTTTTGTTTGTCAGATAATATCCTTTCTTTCATGGAGATATTTTGTTTACATAAGGATTTTTTTCTTTTTTAGGACATTTACATCTTGAGTTATAACCTTTTTATTTCTTGGAAAGAGCATGTCTATCATATACAAATACCCTTACTTGGGGACTTAGAGTTTTTTATTCTTCATCAAGAATCCCTTTTTCACCTTACAATAGGGGGATAAAAGGGTGTATTCTTTTCTCCTCCCCCTCTTTATATTGAAGATGTTATCTTTGTTCAAGAACTTGTCTTGAAAACATATGTCTATTAGCCAAGATCTCTTCCTTTCAATGGTATCTTCCCACTTGCAGACATCCTTTCACGATTATCTGTTCCTTGGTTAATAATGGTTTTCACACTTTTCTAGGGTTATATAATACATTATTATTATAAGGATATCTCTTTTTTTTTTGGAAGTAGGTATCCTTGTTCTATTTTCCTTATGATTACACCATAGTCCTATTGATCCCTAAGGAAACAATGCTTTCCTTATGACTAATCTTCCTTATTGATCCCTAAGGATTAATCATCCTTATGGATCCCTAAAGAGACAATACTTTCCTTAGGAATGATCAAGTTTATTTATCCCTAGGGAGATGATGCTTTCCTCAGGACTAATCATTTTTATGGATCCACATGGATACAATGATTTTTGTAAGACTAATCTCGTAATCCACCCCTATTCACAAATTTTTTTTAAGTTGCTCCAAAGTGCAAGAATTTTATAAGCTGTCTCCATGCACAAACTTTTCAAGGTAGAATTGAATAGAATAATACAACTTTATATACCATTTATTATCCTTCCCTTTTTCTTTGGGATGAGTAGAACTAGCATAACATGACTTTCTATCATTTCTACTCTTCTCATACTCTTCTTCTCCCATGTCACCTATCATAACACAACTTGCTAGCTTGTTGGATTCAAAATCTCTCTCTTCCTTCCATGGTCTCATAGCTTTTCTATTTGGTTAGGTCATGGAGTGTGTTTCATCCTTGGTGTATGCCTCACTTAATTACTCATATCTTGAGATAGAGAGCTCTGATTCTCATAGTGTTCATTGCACTAAGATCATGATTCAATTCATTATCAATCCAAATGATTTATAGAACATTTCAAGTTCATCTTGAAATCAATCAATAGCATTTGTCAACAAACTTAAGTTCATAATTCATTGTGGTAAATATGATACCCCATTTCACCTTCCTAATTAAAAAGCCACATCAGGGGGGCATATAACTACCCACAAATTTCATCATTCTTTTAGTAAGCCCTAGTTGGTTTATGGTTTTCAATTGAGAAGGTGGTTTTTTAGAATGTGGTTCCTAATATGTTTTGCAGGCATTGCACTCTGAGGGCTTATGTTTGACAAATTTAGAATATCCTTTTTCATTTACTGATTTCTTGTACTTTGTCTTTCATATCCACATAGTGTCATATACCACTAAAGGGAAGGCTAAGTGTACCATCATAAATTATAATCACCTAAGTGGTGTACAATTTCACAAATTTTTAGCACCTTCCTTAGTGTATTTTCATTATAGTTCGTATAATAGGACTTCATAATTGCACTTAATAAATACCTAAATTCACATATGGGTCATCTATCCCTTTAATCTTGTTCAAAATTGAGGTGAGCCCTTATTTCTAAGTGAGATCCTCTATTTTTACTCCAGTCTAATAATTCATCTCATCTCCTAGGCCCTATGTTACTATTTATGGCCTTAGTGTTCTGTCCTGACCTTGAAACTAGCTGTCAGGATCAAATCTCGTATTCCTTTATTATTTGGGACCCACAATCCAAATTTTGGCCTAAAATAGATCAGAAAAATTATTTCAAACATTCTATCTCAAAGTGCAAAACATTTCAAACATTCTATACCATAATTTTTGTGCCCAAATTCACATTGGGTCCCCCTCTTGGTGTTTTAGTGGAGGATCTTGATTTATAGTTGGCTCTCTCAATTTTATCTCACAATTTGGTATAAAAAAGATTCACACTACATTTTGGTATGATGAAATAAATTGCAAGGTTTGAGCCCCAATTATAAGACATCACATGAAGTGAGGACTTGTAAATCAAGGTTGTACATCAATCTTCTATCAAACAATCAAGCATTGCAAGAATTCAAGTAATTCAACACATTTATACATCAAGCTGGAGCACCAAAAGGATTATGATGATGACTAGGAGATCATTGGATGATGATTGACTTGTAATCTTCCTCTTTGACTTAGTTATGGTTTCTTGTTATCTTCATATCTACATACTTGTGCTTCAAATCTATGTTCATTACATGCTTTCAATCACACATTGATTGCATTTTCATATTAGGGTTTACTCTATCACATTAGGGTAGATATTTACATTGTATTTATATACTTTAGCTCATATAAATTTAGATGGTTGAGAAAGGAAAACCCCTATATAGCCACCCACACACACAAATCTCATATTTGTAGGTGCAAAAGACCCCAGGATTAGCTTTTAGAGTATTTATGCCATCTCAACACTGAGACAAATAGTCTGCAACTTGTCTTGATAGAAAGTCCTAGGTACAAAACATTTCAAAAATTTTGTACCTGGATATAGAACGTTATAGATGTTTTTTTCCCTTCAATAAATCAGTGAAATTTCAGGTGCAAACAAATACAAGCCCATAAATATCATATATTCAATTACAGGTGTTTTTGGTACCCTGATAGTCGAGAATTTAGTTTGGGTCTTTGTTTCTCTTATTTCATTTGTAGGAGCACTCAAATTCATCTTTGTCCTCTTTGACATCTATTTCAATTTGATTAGATCACTTCTTATCTTAATTAGAAATTTTCATAATAGTGTTATCTATCCCCTTCTTGATTTTAAGAAGCAAAGGAATAGAAACCCCAAGAGTGAAAATCTTGCATTAGCATCCCTCTTACTTAGTGGTGTTGATATGATTTTCCTTGAGGTGTTTTTGTACTCCAATGTGCCATATGAATTGAGGAAATTAGACCTTTTAGGTGATCACCTTTCTATATTTTACAACATGTCTATTATGTCTAAAAGATTAAGTAGAAGATAAAGACTCCTAATACGTAGTATTCTAGTTACAATAAACATTGGAGATCCATTTGGCCATATAGTTTACAATTTAATATTTAATTCCCTATTAAAATTAGTAAAATATATCAGATTAAAATTTCACTAAAGGTGGAGAATCTATTATAGAATAGAATCCAATATCTAATACTCATAAAACCTCCCATTATTTAAAAGATAGGTCAAAATCATTGATTCCATCTCCCAAATTATCTTCTTCCAACCTAACTCATAGGTTTTCTTTAGATCTTCAAGGATGGTTTGAGCCACCGTTTAATTATTAGTTATAAAATGTATGTAACATAAGAGAAAAAAAGGTGAGCATTTTTTTATTCCACTCAACTTCACCAATCCTAATCACACTTGCATTTTTGAAAATTTAAGAGGAGACCATTTACCTAATATATTCACATTATCAAAATATTTGATCATAGATAAAACAATAATTCGTGCTAATTAATGACCTAAATTTGAATGCTTGAAAATTTCAATATCACAAGTTAAGATTTTATTAATAAAAATATTAGCAACAAAAATTTATATCATAGATTCTAAAATATCCTAATAGACATACATATAACCTTGAAGATATGATGATTTATTTCTAAATTTTTTTTTCAAAGAAGCAAAAATGAGACTCATATACTACGCCAACAAAATGGTAAAGATATAGAATTAAGAGGATGATCAAAACTAGCCAAAAAATAGATAGAGAAGTGGCGTAAAAAAGGAATGTTTAAACATAGGTGATTATGAGGATAAGGAGGTTCTTTTCCCATCCAAAAAATTTCTTGAGATTCACTATGAAATTGTGGGTCTATAAAAAGCTGAACCGTTCTTTGGAGGAGTGGTCCCTACATCCTTAGTGGTTAAAATTATTGTAAGGAGTAAGGTAAAGATTACATTTTTTGACTCTTCATCAATTAAAGTGTCAAAGGGATGAATTGAGATTTTCCTTCCTCTGAATTATTCATGGACGAGGCTACACTGGTTCTATTTGTAGCCCTAATTGGTAAGCTCTACACCTTTGATCTAACGTTGAACTTGTTAGACAATGGGCTACTGATTTTTAGAATCTAAAGAATAATGTTTTGATTTATGCAAATTCTTAAGGGATTTTTTTGAGATTCTACATTAGATAGGATATGATTTAGGTGTTGTCAGAAGGCCCTTGATTATTTGATAGGGGAACCCAAATGGTTGTTTTCTCTGTAAGTGGAAGCCATGATTTGACACAAAATTTGATTTAGGAAGAGTTCCCCCCACTTGGTTCTGTCTTCTAGAGATCCATTTGGAATACTGGAGCCCTATGACCCTTAAAATAATTTCTAACTCATTTTTTTCTTCGATCACCATAAATAAAGATACCATGAAAAAAACCTAGCTGATTTTCGCTAGGATATATGTTAATGTGGAGTTGAACAAATGTATCCCCTAGAGCGTTACCCTAAAATCTCAATGTAGGATTATAAATCAGCTTATAATTTATGAAAATACATGGATATTATATAAAAATGCTTCAAATTTGGCCATCTTGTTGATAAATGTTGGGTCCCACCGCCGCAAATCTTCTGAAGAAAAATAAAGTAGTTCTAAAGATACCAATAGAAAGTTGTTTATTAGAGAAATTTTTTACATGATGGTGAAGACACCCCATTCTCTAAGGAAAAACTTTCTCTTGAGAAGGTAGTCCCCCCCACCCTTGGCAAGAAACAATATTATTGAAGAAGGGGAAATCATTGTTTTATTAGGTCATCAGTTAAGGTGACATGATGACTAGAAGGGAAGGAAATGCTAAGTAAATACAAGAAGGAATGGGAGCTAATTTATATCATCATGACCAAAATGCTTTGGTTGCACATAAGATAAACACGTTACATACTAAAAACACCAAAAGACAAATATATTCTGCGCTAATGAAATACAACAACCAAGACCATGTCTTGATCTACAAAAACTCTAAACCCATTGGTGGATAGAGAACCAGATAGAATATTTCTATAAATAGAATGTAATAGTTATACTACAAATTATCTGATACACTGCATGAATGTCTAGGTAGCAGGGATACCTAGAAGAACTCTGAAACAAAATATCCAATTATATCCCCTAAGAACTTCATACTAGTTCTTTCACCAAATATCATAGATTTTCCAAAAAGATATATTTCAATAGATGGAACACATACATCCATCATGATAATACATTACAAAAAATAGACTATATAAAATTAACCTGATTTACACTATACCGAAGCACAACCAACCATTACATACATACAAGAGATAACCAACCGATAAAAGCATACAACCAGTACAAGGGTTTTGACATAAATGAAAACAATACCAATATCTCTTCAATATTCTCAACAATCCCCCCCTTTAGAATTGATGGAAAAACAACAAACTCAAATGATTAAAAAACAAAACCAAGAACTCCCCCTAAGTTAGATAATGATTTTTAGTGTTTCCTTCCTTAATTTCTCTCCCATTTTTTACACAATGGAAAAGGGCCACACAAAATTATTTAGATAATCATGTAAGAAAAATTAAGTCGATAAGAAAACATATCTTTTATCTTTCCTTGATAATAATAAGATTCCTCTTTCACTCATTCACAACCAAAATCATCTATGAACACAAACTATCATGATGCATTAACATGTCAAATGATGAAGTCCATTCTAGGGACCAGAACTGATGCTCATAGTCTTTTGAATCAAAAATAATTCTTGAAAGATGTTCTAACTGAACCTCAACAAAATCCTTCACCAACCAGAAAGTTTTCACTAAATCCTCTTTGTCTCTGTATATGCAACATCTCAGGCGGAAGCTAACCAACACCGATTATATATTTTCCATCTTTATCTTTGAAGTAATCATAGATTTTACACAAATAATTCAACTTCAACTCAACGAACAAAATATTACCTCTAAAATTATCAACCACATCAAGCCACCATAGAGAATATTGATAAATATGAAAAATTTATTTTCCTTTTTCATTAATTTTCCTTCTCTTCGACTCCAAAAGGAAACCACCAATAAAAAACTCTAATCTTATTTTAATGGAGGAGGAACCCTCCTCAACATGACTAATAGCCACTACACTAGACATAATCATCTAGAGGAATAAATATTCATTTGCAAATTTACAAAATACCTCTTACAAGCATCCTCTTTATTCTCCAAAAGCTCTAAATATCTATAAATTTGATTTCTGACGGGGACAATGGACTTCCACTCAATGTTCTCTCTACTTGGTAGAAATAGTAGAAAGTAAAACACCAAAGACATAACTAGAGATCCAAACCAAAAGACATAACCTTCTTCTAATGACATAAATTGACATTCTGGTACAGGAGCACCTAGGGTTTCAAAGTCCTTCAAATTGTTTTGTTCATTCACTCTTTGTAATGACCTAAATAACAAAATGGGTCAAAATGTTGAATGAACATCCTAGTTTCTTAGGAGGGTGTTTTAGAGTTTTTTTTTGTGTCTTAGATGTTTTTTAAAGCTTTTAGAAATATAACCAAGGGAGTGAAAGTATGAAAAAGTTAAGTTGCAAGGAAAGATGTAAATTTTCTCAGAGCAACATTTTGCAACTTTAAAAAGTTGCTCAACAACTTTGCTAAAAAAATTTTTTTGTCCTAAATGGTGAAATAGGACAATTGGAGTGGTTGATTTAAGGAGGGGAAGAATATTTAAGAACTCCCATGGAAACATCTCATGGTTGGATGAAATTTTGATTGCATTTCCATTAAATGTAAAGTTGTAGACCGAGATTCAAACTATTTTTTAGCATTTTGAATTAGAAGAGCTTGTTAATGGATTAGGTTATTGGAATTTACATTGTAATTAGATCCTTATGAGTGTCTATTAACTCTATTTGGAAAGATTTTGGTTAATATTTTTCATTTTGTAGGTTCTTGTAAATTTTCTTTAAAGTTGTAGTTTTCTGGTCCAATTCTAGATTGAGTATAGAAAATGGCTCCTCGAGGTCATTAGATCCATGGAAATCAAAATGGGCCTAGATGGAATGATAGGGGAGCCACTATACATAATTTCCTTTTTTTTTTTTTTTAGTAGAGGTGTTAGCAATGTATTATGAGCTCTTTCCATAGCCAAGCTTGGCTATAGATCGACTAGGGAGAAAGAGGAAAAGTAAGAAAAATCTTGCAGGGTTGGATTGGTAGAAGAAATCCAGTGGTTGGAGAGTGCCAAGGGAGAGTGGATATGAACCTTTGTGCAATGGTAGCAATGGAGGAGTTGATTTCAATAAGGAATGAAGGAAAATGTAAAGGAAAGGCATATTAGCCCTATTTTAAGGACAGTGTCCCTCAAGGGATTCAGGGGTTGTACGGAGGACTTGAGGAAACCTTAACTTGAAAATATTTAATATTTTAAAAAAGGATATGTATATCCTAAGGTATATTTTGGGGTTATTCGGAGAGTTTGTCATAAAATCAAGAATTTGAGCCTGAATAGGGCTACAAGTAGTCTCTAGGCCTAATCCTAGTTTGTAGGAGTTCGATAGGTGAAAGAATGTTTGTTGGTTCCAAACCTTCAAGAATGTCCTAAAATGAGCTAAGGAAGTGGAAATTCAATCCTGCAAAGCTTTGTGAGTGAGTTGGCTTAGTGTGCTAGAATCTACCCTTGTAGGTTTAGTGAGCATTGAAAGGACTTGTTGATAGAATGACTCTTGTTTAGAAGGGTGAAGTTCTTAGTAACTTTCCTTCAAGATTAGGGTTGTGAGATCCATAGAAGGTCTAGAAAAGAGATCATAGATTAGATTAAAGATGAATCTAGAGTGAGGAGAACCACTCCTATTAGATTGGTATCATAGCCTAAGGATTGGGCTTTTGAAGTGTGGATGTTATCTTCACTAGAATCAGTGGGTTCATCTAAGATGGTGACTAATGTTGAGATAGAGAAGGATGTAGACGAGAAGAGAGAGGACAATAGAATCCTAAAAGAACAATTGGAAGAGATGGAAACTAAGTTAGAGGAAGTGCAACTTAGAACTACAGAAACTAGTGAAGTGGTAATAAAGAGTGAAGGGAAAGGTAAATTGGTGGCCGAAGAAGACACAATACTAGAGCCTGAGCCTGTGCTCCAAGAAGAGCCATTCTTGAAGGCTCTAAAAGCTATGAGTAGGAAGTATTTGGATTTTGTACCTCTATTTAGTGGCAAGATGGAACCATAAGTAGTCATGGAGTAGATAGAAGGACTTGAAAACCACTTCGAATGTGACTATGTGACAAAGGCACAAAAGGTCAGAGTATCCAAGACAAGAATGAGAGGGACTTCCCTCACTTGGTGAAAGTTTTTTCAAGATGAAATAATCAAAGAAGGAAATAATCCTATAACCATGTTAGTCCAAGTTTGGTAATCACCCTTTTATATGGTTTTCTGAGTCACCCTTATGTATTTTGATTACCTCCATTCCCTTAAATCTTTCAAGTCCATCCATTTACTAAAACTGTTAGCCCCTGTAGTCTTGTCATGCTTTGAAAAAGTGAACAAATTATTTACTAAAAAATTGTTTGAATAGTCTTAAACACTCTTGAACACCCTTGAATAGGTTTCAACTTAGTTCAAACCAGTTCAAGGTAGTTCAAGTTAGTTCATAATTTTAAGAAATTTGACAGGTACATAAATATGGCAGAAATGATTCATGTACTTATGAGTCACGGGAAATGTTGAAGTTCCAAATGCAGAACTAAGGCATGTCTACGCAAGAGTGTTGTTTAAATGTTGATTTGGGTGATGCAAAAGCTTGAACAGTGTTGAACATACGTAAACCATTTTGAAATTTTTTCAAGCATTTTTAAAGATATTCAAAGAGGACACAAGACAACTTATAGGGTAATCTCCTGATAGCTTAGCTATGGGTCCTACGGGAAAGTGTGCATTTAATGTTGAAAGATAGTGGCATAAGTTAACACGTCTAAGGTGTCTGAATAGTCATTAAGTTGTATGACATGGGGATGTGCGTAAGTGGTAATAATGGATTGCATGCATAAACTGTCAAATCATATATTTCCGATTTTACCTCCGTAAATATTTGAAATTAATAATTAAATTTCTCACGCTCCCTATATTTAAGTTGGTCACTTCTCTCATATTTTTAAATAATGACACTATTGAGAAATGAGCAGATGGAGGTAAGGAAATTTGAGATCTAGTAGTCAGGGATATCTGTGAAGCAAGGTTCCTCAAGAAAGGAACGAGTTAGGAATTCATGGAAAAAGGATACAGAAGATCGTGTGCCCGTGGTTTCTCCTCAGAGAATTACAAGATCAAAAACTCAAGCCAAGTGTAAAGATAAAATGGCTCAAGAAAATGTACAGAAGATCAATATGGATGATGAAAAATTTGGTGACATGAGTTATCAGATAGGTGAAGATGAGCAAGTGGTCAAATATATTTTTGATCTTGATGATGTGACACTAGTTCTTATGGACACAACAACAAAGATGACTGAACAGTCTATTGTAGAAAATACAATGTGAAAATGGTTGAGCTCCTTTGTAAATAAGAAGCGTAGCCTCGATCCTATTTTAGTCCCTATGCAAGATATTGTCAGCAAATATGTTTATAAAACCCCTAAGACCAAAAGGGTAAAAAGAACTGCTCGGATGTTTGCACATGCGAAGACAGGGAAGTGAACTATTGAGGTAGCTACCTATAGGACAAAGGAGGAGGAATGTGAACTTGCAGCTGAGGATTTTGAGGTCACCAAAATTGAGTTGGAAACCATGGACCGTGCAGGTAAAAATCATTTTTTCAAGGAGAAAGCACAACAAATGCTTATGACTTCCTGATATGACAGTAAAGATAAGAAATAGATGAAGCAGACGATTGTGTCTCTATCTCAATTTATAAATAAATTTTACAACTTTGATGCTACTCCTTTGATTCAACCTCCTCAGGTTTCTAACCAAACTCTGTTGAAAGTAAAAATCTGTTGAATCAATTTCAATGTGGCCGAGTCCTGGTATCCTCTATTGATGAATGGATAGATGAGGTGATTAAAAGTGGCCTCAAATATGTAAAAGATTCCCAGGTTATCCTTAATGATACTGAGGCCCTAATGGTCACTAGTAAATTTTGGCCATATTTTCGACGCAATTTCATCAATTTTTTATGCACATTGGTCGACCAAACAACCACTATTGTCATCAAATTTTTTTCCTCAAAAATTGCCACATTTGGTATATTCATCGTACAACTGCTAACCTAAAGGTTGGAAAAAGGGTTGTAATAGAGATGTTGTGTGTGCCTTTCACACTAATCCATTTTCACAGTACATCGATGTTTCGACGACTCGACGATGAGAATCCTATATAAACGATGAATCGATCAATGAAACATTGTCAAAAAATTAATGACAGTGCGTCAATCAGCTCATTGTTTATATAGGATTCTCATCGACTGTCACTGTAAAGAAGGTCAAAAAATTGACTCTACTTAAAAAAAAAAAAATCACCTTTTTAGTGAGCTCAAAGGTTTCTAGTCAACATAGGTTTTATATTTTTTAGGGTCTAATTAGGCTTTTACATTTGTTACAGTCTAATCAGTGGTAGGGAGAATGCTTGAAAAGGTTGTAGAATTGGGCTTTACACTTCTCAATTTCATTTTCTTGGAAGTCTCTTAAGATTTTTCAAAAAGTCCATTTTGTGCATATCCAACAATAATTGTAATCCTTGAGACCATATTTATTTCAAGGATACTCTTGTGCCTTTTTTACTCCACATTTTGCATACATGTTTGCCAAGGTAGATGCAACTACAACATTTGAAAACAATACTCTATCCTTTCTGCTTTGATGGATGTCCATACTATTTTTTAAAGCTCCCAATTTGGCACGAACAAGGAGGATGCTAGCCAATGTTGTGGAATTTGGCTTTACAATTTCCAGGTATAATTGCTAGTCATTTCCCATTATGAGAGGGGTACCATTTTGTTTTGGAATCTAAACTGGACTTCACTCTCAACATACTACCCCACTGCCTGGTCATAGTTATCACAAGAGAACAAAAATATCCTTGAAAATAGGATATCTTGAACTTTCAAAACTTTAATGGGATGATTAGACATTCATCTATAAATGAAAAACATTCCCTTACTTGACATGGATCTCCTTTTGTTTATAAAAACAAGTAACCTTCTTTGTTGACTGTCATAAGTTAAAGGTGATAAACAATGTACTATTAGATACAAATGCCTAAGGTTACATCAAATAAAAGTGTGGATACCTAAAGCCTTATTCTATGGTTCCTCATTTCTCCTTTAAGGAACTCTCTGATGCAAAGCATCCACACACTAAGCCATCAACTAGGAACAAACTATTCCAATGCACTTGCAAGGAACTATCTTTGACCCATCTAACAACGTATCCCCCTTGTGAATGCAATGATTATTTCAACCTCTTACCATATCCTCCTAATCTCTTAACCCTCCAATCATACTCATAACTCTAGGGAATCTCCCCATACTCCTACAAGACCTTTACAAGACTCCTAAACCTCTGCAAACTCCTTCAACTTACTAAACCAACAAATGGACTGTGACTGTCCCATTATGTTTAAGAAATTGACTCTTTTCATTATACCCTTCACTTGGACCCCTCCTTACACAATAGACTCTTACCTTTAGCCACATGTAGGACTCCCTTATCTCACTGTACTAGACAGCTATTGTTCTCATTCACCCAACTAGTCTTGGCAATGTGAGTGATGGCACATAGATCATTTCTAGTAGTTTTAGCACTCTTTGGAACAAACCACACAAAGCTGATTATAATGGTCATTGAGTCATTGTATAAGGAAGAAAAAAATGAGAGTTTTCATTGCATAAAGGTAGTAGATGAATACATCATAATCTATAGTGGATACAATGGAATGACAGTACACAAAGACATTCATAGCTGACATGGGGCGTGATGGTTAGGAAGATAACTAGATAGAGCCATGAATAATACTCTTGTTCATATGATCTAGTCTAGTTCATATGATTTTTGAAGGAGTAGCAGAGACATGAAGTGTCAAAACAAAGGAAATGACGGTCACCAAAAAAGGCAAAGACACTATTCTATTGTCAAGGATAGTCATGGCATACCACAGTCTTATGTGCCAAAGGAAGTCCTCAACAACATAGAAGTTGAGAGAGATAGTTATATAATGGGAATTACATTGACTTGTATGATATGATAGTCATGAATAGGCAAGGGGTAGAGAGAGCCCAGAGACCGGGAGGCATGGTTATGTGTACTGCAATATTTGTTGTCATGCATCTTTTCATGATTTTGGTGTTTAGTGTTAAACAAGTATTCTTGTAATGTTGTACTATTTATCTAGCATGCCCTTGGAATTAAATGTAACCACAGGTATTTGGTCTTCTCCCTATGCTTCCATATTATTGGTTGTAAGTGTTGTGTGTTGTGTGTTTGTGTTAGGTATTTAGGTCTATGCCTTCCATGTTTCTAGTATTGTTTTCTATATATAATTTATCTCTTGTGAATATGGTCTGCATATTGGAGTTTGTGGATTCTTTTAGTGTCAAAATCTGACCCTCACTTCAATAAGGTCCACTATTACAACACAATAAATTCTTAGATAATAATACCAATAGTGCTAACATATTACAATAAATTCTTAGACAATAATACCAAGCATAGAACTGACTACCTTAGATCCCCCAAAAAGATAAAGAAAAATAATGAATCATATGCTTTACCATAAATTTTTAAACAATTTGGAAAATCACTCAACTTATTATTCTTAATCTCAATTTCAATCTAGTCACTCATGTTCTTTTATTTTCTCATGTAAAGATTTCAAGAGATGTAAAATGAGAGGTGATGTTCAGAATATTGTTTCAGGAATCAACTATGTGTGTTTATGTATGGACATTTTCTATCTAGAAATCTATCTTTTTAGATTGTTGGTTGTGGTTGTCCATCACTGGCTGAACTTGATTGACAATTATCATGGAATATAGAAATTTAATGGTGTTTAAATTAATTTTGCTACAAAAATATACACTTATTCAGAAACTAAACAATCTTTCCACCACTATCACATGTACTTTGAAAAGTTGTTGCTTTCCACCACTATTACATGGACTTTGAAAAAAAAATTTGTTTATGTTTTTGTATGGACATTTTCAGTCATATTTAATGATATATTTTCTTCTATCATTGAGTGTGATGGTTAAAGAAGATGAATTTCTCAACCTGATTGAAAATATGGATTCAAAAACATATACAATCAATTTTAGAAACATAACAAATATTTGACATGCTACATTATGAATTGTGAAAAACTTCAACCAATTCTTTGTAATTATTTCGACAATTTTCCTACCCATAAATATTGTCTAAATAATTACTATGGATTGGGGAAATTTGTTATCATTACCTCTTTGTAAGATATTCTTATAGGAAAAAATGCGAGTATCCCAAAAGAAACATTACATTCCACGTGATTGAGGGTTCAACTGACTACTGGTTTTCTATTCTGATTGAATATGAAGATGGAGATGGAGATGTGGGAGGCGTGCTACTGAAAGAGGTACAATCCACATCTTTTAATCTGTCACAAGACTTTTTAAATTCTTGTATATAATGGATTGATCAAGATTCATAATAATATAAAAGTTGACAATGATAAATAATGGTTATGAATTCTGAGAATAAAGAAGAGAAGGAAAAACGTGTTCTGAAAATGGTAGGAGATAGGAGATGGGTCAATGTACACTTGTACCCCTAAGTCTAAAGAGAAACCCTCAAACAACTAACAAGTGCAAAGAAGCCCTTCAATACTTGTTTTAATCTATCCATTACAACTATAATGATCAACACTACTTGTATGTATTTTGGATGCATCATTATGGTTACGCTTTTGTTAAAATTTTCATTTTTCTGTAAAATTCATTCTCTGTTTCAACACCATTCTGTTTAATAATTTGACTGTTACATAATTATATTTGAAATCCCTATAATTGTTCTCAAACATGAAAGCTTAGAATTTCACTACATACATTAATATAAAATAAGAAATATTGAACTTTGACTATTAAATAAGAATTAAATTGATAAGAAAAAAAGAAAGAAAAGAGCAACAATGAGCATTATGTGGAGTTCCTAAAAGAGCACAGAGTTTTTAATAAAATAAAATAACTTTTGGGGGCCTCATTGACAATATCCATATACCTAAATAAAATTGTTCATCTTTTTCTAGAGAAGTTGTATAGTAATTTTAGATTTTTTTGGTGACTTTAGTATTAAGAGTATGAGTTTATATTTTTCAAAGTAAATGGTGTTATACCTCAATCTAGGATCCATTCAAAACACTTAATTACTTTAAATTTTAGAACACTAGATGATCTGTGATAGTTTGGTGAAGATAGCAAAGAAAGGTATCAAACAAAATTCAAGCTTATATGACAATTGTATTGCAGCATACAAGAAACTTATTAGAAAATGCGAACACCATTATTTTATCACTCACCTTCATCCCTAGCTCTAAATTTGGTTTGCAAGTATGGGAAACATGGATGCTCTAGCTGATGAAATTTTTCAATCTAGAAAGCAAATTGATGAACTACATCTTGTTGTGAAATCAAACAAAATTCAAGCTTATATAACAATTGTATTGCAGCATACAAGAAACTTATTAGAAAATGCCCACACCATTATTTTATCACTCACCTTTAGCCCTAGCTCTAAATTCAGTTTGCAAGTATGGGAAACATGGATTCTATAGCTGATGAAAGTTTTCAATCCAGAAAGAAAATTGATGAACTACTTCCTATAGAAATAGAGTAATGAATGATAAGACGACTATTATAAGAAAATAAGTACCATGTTCATTGCAAATTTCAAAATCCTTTCACTGTCAAAGCAGTGATATAGCATGGAAAACATAAAATATTCATTTTTTCAATACAAAAAATTAATATGTTACAATCCAAGTAGCCCTTTTCACAAATTAATATGTTACACCCAAATCATCCCTATACTAAGCTAGTTAGCTTATACAATTATATGTACTACAAGGACCTCCTATACCAATTTCCAAGGCTCTAGTAGTCTATTTGATACTTTTGCCAAGCCAAAACTAAATCCAATTTATAAAAATCTATTGCTTGCATAGTGATAAATCAGTCAGAGGTCCACTTCGACAATTTATAACTTTCAGCCAAAAGAATATCACCTTAAACAAGTTGGAACTTATGATTCTCTATATGGAAGTGTACATGTATGCCGAATTACAGATCTTCAATAGTAAATTTTCAATGGATTCTAGAGGCAATTTATTCAGTCTGGCGAGGTTCTAAAAAAATTCTAAATATTTAATATAAAATGAGATATTTAATGTAAAATAGATTTGGGGAAAGACTTTGAGGTCTCTACCTACATGCAAACAACAGACATAGAGTTGCTTTGCACAAATTAATGCCATCATTTTTGGTACCCACAATGCTTGCAAGGTATGAACATGATGAAATCAGGTAAAGAAGCTTTCCTAACTAATACAACAGGTGGGTGTAAAGCCGATATCCAACAACCTTTTTTGGCATCCTCTTTGCCAGTGATTAATGATGGAGCTCTAGTGCAAGGCACCTAAATGAGGTTGCATATCTGATGGGTATGTGCAGAGTGTTTGTGGTAAGAAGGCTTATAAATTTCCAAGCAATGTGGAAAATTTGGATAGGGGTGGAAGTAAAAACCAAATGCGAATGGCATTGTGTAATGACAAATTCAATAACCGCTGCTAGTTTATGCTACCTGCACTAATATGGAAGATCTGTCATAGGGTGTGGATATTCACTAAAGGTAAAGGGACATATAAATAAGTCTGGTGAAAATGGTTAAAATGTGCAAGGAATGGAATCAACAGGAGATATGTCATTTTCCATGGTTTCTAACAACCTTTGCCAATTATTATAGCTATCTGTGCCATGAAAGAGGCTAAAGTAAATGTCATTTGATGAAAACAATCTGGTGTTCAATGATGTGGTTATAGGTAATGCGCAAAAGGGCTTGATAGAAAGGCTATGAAGTCTTCAAGTAAATGCAAGGTACGGGCATATGTAAGAGCATAACATCAATAGGGTTTTGAAAAATATCATAGTGCAAATTCTCTGTTAGAAGTATAGTGCCCAATTCAACAATCACTGCCAGCATTGCCTCTGCCAAATAATTTGAATATTTGTGACAACTGAATGGATGTGTTTCTTGGTTTCCTGTAGATCAGATGTGGAGAGATTGTAGAATATGCACAGTTTAGTTTTGCAAGGTGTAGATCTTACCTGTGCCCTCACCGACCTCCGTGTTGTCGCTTCTTCTGCCCTAATTTGCGCTCTCCATGACGTCTCTGAAATGCGTAAGGAAACAATGAAATGATATCTTTGTTTTTTTTTTAAATTAATTCTCATGTTCATCATAATTTTGACAAACATGGGTGTTCGTTGAAATTAAGATGAACACGAGCATTACTTTAAAAAAATCAAAAATTTCCTTCTATAATCTGACCAAGACAAATAAATATAATGCCTCGTCAAAAATTTAGGTCAAAAATAAGGGTTAAATGTACTAGTGGTGGAGTTGGAGACACAATGACAACTGTAGGATAGAAAAGAAGAAAAGTGGGTTTCGACTGTGATAAAGTTCCTAGAAATTGAGAGGTATGGCTATACCAAATTTTGCATAGAAAAGTCTTTGAAGTCCTCTGAGGAATCAAATTTCTTCATATTAAGGAAGAATATAAGCTGGCGTATTTATATAATTAGAAATACAATCACTGAGACCAAAGACTGTAGAGCTAAAGCTAAACGTATTCAAAAGGCCACGCTGAATGAGTTGAAAATTATTATTTTTACCTATACCTATTCAGAAAGCTATGGAGATTAGGAACTAAAAGGATCTCTAGAATCCTTTGAAACTACCATGAAATTAGTCAAGGAGAAGGCTAACCTAAAATCTACAGACCTCACGCAGATGGCTAGAATTGAGTCTATGTTATACTTATGCATTGATCAACTGCCCAGGATTGTAGAAAGGGTCAAAAATTTGAAATGTAGCAAAGAAGCTTAGATGGATAGAATCCTCAACTTAAAGATCCCACATTTACAGATCGCTAAGGATCTCATGCAAGCACACAAAGAGTGAAAGCCTACCCAGACTGTCACAGATGAAGGAGGAAGCCCTGCTGGAAGCAAGGAATGTGCCACTGAGAAGGAGCCCGATTTAGATGTTTAGTTTTGTTTTATTTGCATGCAAACTCTTAAGGACAAACATCCTTTTTACTTTGGTTCCATTTTAATAACTATTTTTCTGAGAGGTCAGGTTTTCAGGGAGACCTCTCGGTATGTTGAAACTATAAATAGTGCTGCTAAAAACTGTGAAAGGGTTCGATTTACTTTCCAAAACTAGATAATTTTTGGATTTCAGTTGTAGTTTTTTAGATATTTGACAGACACTGGAATGAACTTGGTTTTACTGTTGGAAACATATTTACATCTTTTCCTATGCAGCAATTTTGGAATACATTATGATTAAGTTTTCAAGCCTATGTTGTTTGGAATGAGTGGATGAGTGTTCTATGTTGACATTATAATTCATTCTGTAATGTACTTTGAAAATTCACAGTAGCTTGATTCATTCTATGATCTGTTATTTTATATTAGTTGTTCTTTCTACTTCATGCAATTTCCATTTATAGAAAAACTATACTTTTTTCTTTTCTTTTCCTATTTATCTTTCTTTTCTTGAAGCAATACTGTTGTGCTTATCATCTAAGAATGATGGATCAGCCTTTATAAGATTTTTGGTTAAATAATAAAGTCATAAATTGGTGTTAGAAAATTATTGAAAATCAATTCTAGGGAGCTGTACCTGAGATAAAATTCAAAGGGAAGTGATCTAAAGACACTTACCCAACTGTTCATAATTGTTTGTCTTTCAAGAGGGTGATAAAGCTATTTTTGTAAGAGAAATTTATGGAAGGACAAATATGTTTACTAACAGATTTTTGGCGACTCTACTAGGGAGCACTAAACAATGTAGACCTATTTTAAATGATTTTCTTGATGAATAATCATGGTAAAACCTGATGTTGTAATACCTAACCAGGAGGAAATCTCTCATGTTCTCCAACCTAACTTGAACTTCCAAGACACCCAAGAAGATGTCATTGCCAATCTAGATACCCTTTCTTTGAAAATAAAGACCAACAATCAACAATATTAGCAAGTTCTTTTGGTTTGGAAGAAGAGGAAGATACAGGTGAATGGTTGCGAGGTCTCCCAATATCTCAAGAAGCATAAATTGTGAATAGAGATGTCCAAGACCATAGAGAATAAAATAATGGATTCCTGACCTTACACCAGGTCTCAAAGGAGGGAGGGTATTTTTTACGCTTTCTATGAAAGACTACAAAACCTTCAGTTTCCAACTGTCTACGTCCCAAAGAAAAAAGCTAAGAGTAGGCATTCTTCTCCACCTAAAGCCCCATCAAATATATCTCCATCCACTAGTGTTTGGAAGTTTCTGACATTATATTGCATTCAAGCGCCCCCCCTCGTAACAATATTTCTAGTCACAATCATGGCACAACCATGGGGTACAATAGTTGGTCCTCTTGCACTTGCTTCTCACAACACCCTCCCAAAGGATGTTAAGGACGTTCTTCCCAAATTCTATGGAGATGGTAAGGATTCAGTGGAGGAACACTTAAATGCATTCAGTGTAGCTACTACTATATTGGAAGTGCATCATGAAGATGTAGCCATTAGGATTTTTGCTCAATCTCTGACAGAAGGAGTAGCAGAATGGTTTGGCCATTTGTCTATTGGGTCTATTACAAGCTGGTAGACCACGAGGACTGCTTTTGAGAACCATTTTAAAGGTGTTGATGATGAGCATTATTTTTTGGCACAACTTACACAAATGAAAAAAGAGATTCATGAACCAATGAGGGATTATGTGGTCCGATACAACAAGGTTATTCACAAAATTCCTACTGCTAAAAGGCCAACTCTGAAAAATCAGCAATTATTTTTCATGAACTCCATGCTTCCGAACATTGGTTTTCACCTGAGAAGAAGTAGACCCATAGATTCAGAAACTTCCCAAAGTCAGGCCACTGAACTGGAGGATGATCTTATCACAACAGGAAAGTCAAGGAAAGATGTACAAATGCCACACTCACAAGCCTCTACTTCTTCCTCAGACCCTATTTTTCAAAGGCTCATGAATGATGTGATCACCTTGAAGAGGCAACTGCCAAAGTAGGGATAATCCTATCCTCCCATGTACCAAGACACTATTCAGAAACAAACTAACCAATAACATGGAAAAACTCCTATGTTTCCTTCAAATCAACCAAGATTGTCCCTGGAGGTTTCCCCTAGAGAAGGAGTCATGTGCTCTTTTCACGTGATGATAGATCATGATGGAAATTATAGTCCGAACATGTTGAGAGATGTATAGATGGAAGAAACTAAGGATGTATTGGGGGAATGTACAATAAAGGAGGTGGCTCAAGAGTGAATTGGCAACTCTGGCTCATATTACCTAGAATATGAATCTGACTCTGAAAGAGGAGATATTTTAGTCACTCTAGAAGATCCAATATGTGTCGTGCTTACTCACAACTAGAAGACATCTAAGTACACCCCAATGACATCAAGTACTTTCTAGAAGACTAAAGAGCATGTAAGTAATGTTTTTCCCTCTAGTCCTAAAGTTCATGATTTTAAAGTTTTGCAAAGAGATGCTGGCGTGTCTTCATTTGATATTGTCAAGTTTTGTAAGTCCTCTACCATACAAATTTCACCTATAGAGTATTTAAGATTGAACCCCAAAGAGCTTGAAAAACTAGTTAGATATGTCAAAGGTGATCCTTCACACCCCTCCCAATCAAATCAATGCACCACTAATCAAACTGATGATCCTATTCATTCTCCCATAGTTGCATCACCTTCTGTTGTAAATCAAAATAATTCAGCCACTGCTTCTACTTCATAAGAAAAGTGTGACGTTGATGAAGTAAGAAAACCTAATCCTTTCTACATTTCCCTACTCCTTAATGGCCTTAAGTTAAGTAAATGTATCATAGATTCAGGTGCTTCAGATAACATTATACCATCATATTGTTGGAAATATATTGAGGCTAGGTGACTGAGAGGGGGGGGGGTGAATCAGTAACCAATAAAACTTATTCTCTTTTATCCTTTTTTAGATTATATAATCTGATTGCATGCATAAAATAGAAAATTAGTAAACATCCACAACACTTGAAAAAATATTTGGTTACCTAGAAACCTTCCAAATAGAAAGTAAAACTAGGGTGGGGATGGTACCCACAAGATTCAGTATTGTAGTATAAACTTATCCTGTTAAAGCTTACAAATGACCACTTTTGATGGCCCGCCCTATTAGGAGAAATAAGGACTGTTAGGTCCACCTTGTGAAAGGATTTGTACAATACAATTAAGTATGTAACTCTATTAGGAGATTTTAAAAGGACTGTTAAGTCCACCTAGTTAAAGGATTTTGCTGATGCACCTATTAGGATGAACCATTGGATGATCTACTATGCAACTTTGATTTGCTGAATGAGATCCTTTGAGATAATACTAATCACCTAAATGTGATAGATGAGTATTTGCTGTTCCTTTTACTATTGTAACCTCTTAATCAATCTTCCACTTCATATTCACATATATACTTGTTTCACACACATTTGGATAAACAAAATTATCTTATCCAAATCAAATATCTCTGTAAGTCAGCTTCCATGATATGCAATAATATCAAACAATATAAACAAAGTCGGCCCAATACTGTTACTCGGGTCCAGTAATCCACTTGGGTGATATACTGTCACTCGGGAAATATGCTGATACTCGGGAGACATAGTAATCTCTGGCACTCGGGCTACACTGTGTGCTCGGGTCACATTGATCACCCAGAGCTGGTGTGCAACTTGGGTAACACTGGTGACTTGGGTGATACTGATTGCCACTATCTTCTTGGTCGACACTGCATCTTCTCATGCTACACAACAGTTGCTCGGGTTACACTTCAAGTTGATGGCTTGGTCAACACTGAAATCATGTAAGTGACTAAGTGTTTTGGCACTAATTGACAACATGTCTTGCCATAAGGTCTACACATATGTTTCCAAAGCCTTAGGCTTGAGCTTGAATAAAACCTTTGGGAGATGTTATTCAATGGATGGTAAGCAAGTACCCTTAATAGGTTAGGTAAAAGATGCTCAAGCTGTTTTAGCAGCTTACCCAGATAAAATGTTAAAGGTGACAATTCTAGTTGTAGACATACCTGCAAGTTACGAAATGCTTTTAAGAATAAATTTTTGTAGGGATATGGGTGGAGAAATAAAGATGGATTGGTCGGAGGTATTCATCCGTATAGGGAAGAAGAAATTAAAAATAGAGCCTGAAGAAAAAATAAGTATACAGTCTTCCTGTCTGATGATCCAAACGCTCAAATTATTTGTCAAATTGTGAATTTAGAAATTTTATGATCTTCTCAGATGAGATTTCTCCAGCTCCTGCAGCCTATGATGGGATCACATAGATTTTATCTATGGATTTTGATGACAGTTGTTCTAATGCTGGGTCTAGAGTTGGAGTGGTGCTTAATAGTCCGGATGGTGAATATTTTCTCTTTTCTTTTAAGCTAGATTTTTAAAACACAAATAACACTACTGAGTATGAGGCTCTGTTATTAGGATTAAAAGAAGCAAAGGCTCTTGGAATTAAAATACTTGTGGTGAGGGGTGATGCTGAACTGATAGTCAAACAGGTGAAAGGTCAATTCACAGTTAAGAATGAACGCTTGAAGCAATATAGAAATTTAGTCTGGAGCTAGATTGAATCTTTTGAGGCTTTTTCTATAGACGTCATTCCAAGAAGCTTGAATTCACAAGCTAACTCCCTAGAAGTGTCAACATCCTTATTGCTTCCTCATCTAGATTTTAAAATGGATACATACAAAATAGAAATGATATATAGGTTTGTTTTTCCTGATAACATTAAACATTTGCAAGTATTTGAAGATGATGCTCATATAAATGACTTCATGACATGTGTATAAGTCTTTTCATCCACCTATCTTTAAGGGATTAATGAAGCATGCAAAGACTCCAGTTCTGGATCACTACCATTGGAAGAAGTAGTTTGGTTAAAAGGAAATAAAATCCCTAAAGGGTTGATCTCTCTTGAAAGCTTGTTTTCTAGGAAGGATGATAGTCACATCCCAAGAAGAGTTCCACAATCTAAGGTATTGAAAGAATATGATAAAATAAATATTGGAAGTACAGTAGAACCCTGATGGATAGCTATAGGAAAAACTCTTTCCACTCAAGAAAAGAAAAATCTACAACTTGTGTTAACTTCCTATATGGATGTATTCTCCAAGAACTATGATGATTTAAAAAAAAGGAAATTTTAGGCATCATATACCCCTCAAACCAGAATCTAAACCATTATGTAAAAAGCTCCAAAGTTATAACCCCAAAGTATCAGAGGCTATTCTACGTGAAGTGTACAAAATGTTAAAGGCAAGAATCATATATCCTATCCATCACTCGACTTGGATTGAAAATATTGTTCTAGTGAGGAATAAAAATAGAGAAATAAGAATTTGCATTGATTTTTGCAATTTGAATCAAGCTAGCTTGAAGGATAATTATGCCTTGCCAAAAATGGAGCATGTCTTACAAACCATAACCAGATTTGAGATGATGTCTCTGCTTGATGGATTTTTAGGCTATAATCAGGTTAGTGTAGTAGATGATGACAAACATGAGACTATGTTCATTACACCTTGGGGAACATTTGCATATGATAGAATACCCTTCAGGAATGTTTGCATATGATAAAATACCCTTCAGTTTAATCAACGTAGGGGCTACCTTCCAGAGAGCTATGGAATCTTCCTTTGCTGACATGAAAAATAGGATAATAGTGATTTATCTAGATAATTTGATGGTTTATTCTAAGAGAAGAAAGCATCACCTCAGAGACCTTCAGTCAGTTCTTCAAAGGTGTAGAGATCATGGTATATCTCTTAACCCTAAAAAGTCCATCTTTTGCGTGATAGAAGGAAAAATCGTGGGTCATATTGTCTCCAAGGAAGGAATCAGGATTGATCCTAAAAGAGTGAAAGCAATTCAACAAATTAGTCTTCCATCAACTAGGATAGGGGTTAAATATTTTTTTGGCCAGATCAACTTTTTGAGAGCCTTTGTTCCATATTTTTTTGAATTGACTAGACATATTGTGGGATGATAAGTGAAAAGTAACCTTTCAAATGGACAGAGGACGGTAAGAAAGCCTTCAATGTGATTAAAATTTCCGTAGAAAATGCCCCTGCTTTAGTTTATCCTGATTATAAGAAAGATTTTATTATTTATTGTTATGCCTCTGATCACTCTTTGTCAGGAATCTTGACTTAGAAGGATGATTCTGGGAACGAAGCACCAAGTACCTTTATGACTACCCCACTAAAAAAGGATGAGCTTAAACATTAATCCATAGAAAAACAAGCTTTTGTTGTGGTGAAATTAGTCAAACAATTCAGGTTCTATATCCTTCACTCACACTCCATATTGTACGTACCTGACTATGTTGTGAAAAGTCTACTCACTCGGAAAGAGATAACAATGAATAAGAGAGAAGCATGGGTAACTAAATTATAGGAGTATGAATTGATGATAAGACCTACTAAGATGGTCAAGGGAAGAGGTCTCTATAATTTCATAGTAGA
This sequence comes from Thuja plicata, assembly GCA_018584345.1. NCBI lineage: Eukaryota > Viridiplantae > Streptophyta > Pinopsida > Cupressales > Cupressaceae > Thuja > Thuja plicata. Next base: position 276,092 of record MU225914.1, read on the forward strand.
GAATTTGAGGCAATCAAAATAATCAGAGGATGAAGTATCTCATGTACTGCTGGTTAGTTTAACTGATTCTTGGTTTTGTGATATAGTGTATTACCCAACTTATGGAGAGTGCCCTTCATGGTTGACACCCAAAGAGAGGCATAATTTAAGACTCTAGATAGAAAAGTATGTGATATGGAAAGGCACTTTATTTAAGAGGGGTCTAGATGGAACTTTCCTCATATGCGTAGATAAAGATCAACAATTACAATTGTTAAAAAAATTTCATGAAGAGGCCTGCATAGGACATTTTTCTTCAACTTTTACAGCTTTTAAAATCCTTCAAAATTGTTTCTATTGGCCAGGGATATTTAAATATGCATATGCGTATGTCAAGAACTATGAAAAGTGTCATTTGTTTTCAAGAAGACCTCAGTTAGCTACTCTGCCCTTGTAACCTCTTGTGGTGAGTGATCCCTTTAAGCAATGGGGTAAAGATTTTTTGGGCTAGTTAATCCTTAATCGAGTGCTAGTCATGTCTAAATTTTAAAAGCAACCGACTATTTCACTAGGTGGGTTGAAGCTATTCCAACCAGAAAAGAAAATTCTCAAGTGGTGTGTGACCTCCTGACAGACAATATTCTTGTGTGCTTTGGAGTGCCTCAAAATATTATAGATGATAACTCCACATATTTCTCATCACAAGAACTAACTCTATTATGCTATGATCATAGTATTTCTTTAGCCCATTCCTTAGATTACTTTCCATAGGGAAATGGACAAGCGGAGTCAAGTAATAAAAATCTGGTTGCCATCATGAAGAAGTTAGTGGATGACAGTGGTAAAAACTAGCATAAAAAATATTTGAAGCTCTTTGGGATGACATAATAACTCCTAAGAGAGAAATTGGTATGGCACCTTTTGAGTTAGTCTATGGAGTGGGTGCTCAGGTTTCAGTTCCCCTGGAATTGTCGGTAACAAAACTGCAAATGGCTATTGAAGATCAAACTTTCAAAGATTCCTTGGAAAAAAGGATAACATACTGGCATAATTTAGAAGAAGAAAGAGAAGCACTGGTGGACAAAATCACAGAGCATTAAGCCAGAGTAAAAAATATTTTTGATAGAAAAGCTAGACCTTGAAGATTCATGAAAGGATATGAAGTTTTACTCTGGGACAAGAGGAAGGAACCAAAAGGAGTGCATAGAAAGTTTGACACATTGTGGAAGGGACCTTTCCTTATTGTAGAAGAAATAGGGCCTAATGCCTTTAAATTGGCCAATCTGGATGGAAAATTCTTCCCATTTTCCTACAATGGACAAGAATTAATAATTTTGAAGCTCTGGGTCTCTCTTTATGTAATTTTCTGTAAATATTATGTCTAGTTTTCTTCCATATTCATAAATCTATCAATTTATAGAATGATTCATTCATCAACAATTAGTATGCACACAAAAGGGCTCCTCTGGATTCAACTTCAGGAGCTAGGTGCAACTGATCAAACTTGGACATTTCAGAAAACTATGCAAGTGCAAACGCTTAAAACAACTTAAATATCATTCGGATTGGCCATTGCATGATTATCAAGACAAGCTCTGAAAATTCACAACCAGGTCAGTTAGTATATGCATATGCAATGAGAATGATTCCAAAATTGGTTCCTGAAAACAACTCTCAGATAGAAAGTTATCACTGTTTGAAAATGATCATTCTGCAAACTTCAATTCTGTTCTGTACAGTAAACTACACACACTGCCATAGAAACAATGCTTTGAAAACTTCCCAACCGAAACCCCCAAGATTCAGAATCTTGGATAATGATTCAATCTCACATAATGAAAATGAATTCATCATTAAATTTCTCAGAAGATCAAAAGAAAAATTATCATTAAAGACCAAAGTCAGCTTGTTAAAAATATTCTGAATATGCATACGAAACCCTCATGATCTGAGACCTTGCAAACTTGAAGTAAATTTGGTCTACAATACAGGGCACCATTTTCTTGATATGACCAATCATGGTAACCAAGATATAGCGTCAGAAATAGGGCCTCCGACCAAACTGTGTAACTGATCTGCATTAAATGTTAGAAACTGCAAATGTTATCAGATTGGCAAACTGAGCAAATGGATTCATCATGACCTGAAATTCTTCATGGTAGCACATTTCCATGCCTACAATACCGGGGAGAATTCAATTTTCCATTTGTTGCCTGAATTTTAGTCACCCCTTCTTGGAGTCATTTGGTCATGTCAAGTTAGTCTAAGTCTATGTCTAAGTCTTTCTTAGGTAGGCTATCTTTGTCGGGTTTTCCTGTAATTATCTTTTCCTCCTCTTAGCCGAGCAGGTTGTTCTGAGATCCTTTCATATTTGGGTAAGTTGTAGATCCCAACCCAGAAAATATTTGTGCTCTAATCGATGTTTCTTTCTCAGGCAGAGATCGTAGACTAGTATGGATCTATTCTACAGGCCTCAACGATCCTAATGCAACAAACAGCGAGCAATTTGGTTAAGAGATGGATGAGAACGAGCTCGGCGGGATTTCAGAAATCACCTTCTCCACGGCGGATTTCTACCTTGGTTGGTAATTCTCTGCAAAGCAGAACTTTGCCTTGTGCGGGTTTCACACTCAGTTGGTAATTTTCCGCAAAAGGCAGAAGAGAAGAAAGAGTGCTATGGTGGACCCCACAACTGGCTTTCGAAGCACTTTTTCTATTTTCCAGGTAAGAAAGACACAAAGCGGAGAATTGGATTTCACTTTCTCCGTGGCGGAATTCTACCTCAGTTGGTAATTTTCCGCAAAGAAGGATTTTTACACTTTGCGGGTTTCGCCCTCCTTTGGTGATTTTCCGCAAAGAAGGATTTTTACACTTTGCGGGTTTCGCCCTCCTTTGGTGATTTTCCGCAAGCTTATCTATAATAAGGTGGGCCCGATCTATTAAAAAGGAATATTATGTTAAGTGTTTTAACAGATCAAATAAAGGTAGTGGCACCTCCATTAAGTGAGAATCACACCTCCCCCTACATTTTCCGCCGGAGAAGAGGAATCTGTGTTCCATGCTACTGGTTCAGATTTGAAACCAGAACCTTTCTATGTGTCTCTTTTTATTAATGGCAACAGATTAAGTAATTGCATTATAGACTCTGGAGCCTCGGATAATGTAATGCCCGCACCAGTTTCCAAAGCTCTAGGGCTGCCTCTGACCAAAGTCTTTGGCAGATGTTACTCCATGGATGCTAAGCTAGTGCCCTTAATTGGTCAAATTAAAGATGCTCAAGTTGCCTTAGCTGCCTATCCTTCTAAAAGATTGAAGCTCATGATACTTGTTGCTGATATCCCTGAGAGTTACGGAATGATGCTTAGTAGAAGTTTTTGTAAAGACCTGGGAGGAGAAATCAAATTAGATTGGACATCTGCCTATATTCAAGTAGGAGATAAAAAGGTGAAGCTGGAACCGAAAAGAAAAGAGAAATTCACTGTATTAAAATCAGATGATCCAAAATCACAAATTCTTTATCAGGAAATGCAATTTGGAAATTACATGATATCCTACACTAGTCCTGATGCTCAAGAAGAGATAGAAGAGGCAAAAAGTGAGCAATTATGGACATTAGAGTTCGACGGAAGTTGTGCCAAGGTTGGATCAGGAGCCGGAATAGTTTTAATAGCCCCTGATAGAGAAATTACTCATTTGGCTTACAAACTGAATTTTACAAATACTAATAATACAGCAGAATATGAGGCACTTCTTCTTGGTATTGAGGCAGCGAAACAAAAAGGAGTTAAATTGCTTAAGGTTCAAGGAGATGCTGAATTGATCATGAGGCAGGTAAGAAATCAATACTCTGTAAAAAATAATAGGTTGAGGAATTACAGAAATAAGGTATGGGAAGAAATAGAAAATTTTGATGCCTTTTCAATAGTTTCAGTGCCGAGAGACCAAAACTCCAAAGCTGATTCCTTAGCAATCTCTGCATCATTACTTTTTCCCTATCCTAATTTTAAAGATCAAGTATATAGAACATAAGTCCTTTTCAGACCAAAGGTGCCAGATAATGAAGAATCCTGGCAAGTCTTTGAAGATGACAAGCATATCCAACAATTTCTAGAAGGATCAGTCTCCCGTGCCCACACGTGCTTTGAAAGCAACAAGGAAGAACAACCATCAAATGATGAAGAAGAATCTAAATCAGGTATCATTCAATCAAAGGAAAATAGAATTCCTCCTCATGTTGTTTCTTTAGAAAAACTTTTTGATAGACATGATACTTATATTAAAAAGGAGAGAGATAAGAAGGGAAAAACAAGTGGAGAATTTGACAGAATTAACATAGGAACTGAGGACAGCCCTAAGATGATCAATGTTGGGAAATGCTGCACTCCTGAGGAAAGAATAAAACTTAGAGAGTTGTTGATTGAGTTCCAAGATGTTTTTTCTTGGGGCTATGAAGACTTGAAGAATTTTATGAATGGGAAATTCAGGCATACCATTCCTCTCAAATCTGGAGCAGCACCTGTCAGACAAAAATAGAGGAATTATAATCCTTTGGTTGAAGGGGTAATTTTCAAAGAAATCGATAAAATGCTGAAAGCTAAGATTATTTATCCTATTCATCATTCCACTTGGGTATCAAACATTGTTCCTGTGAGGAAAAAGAGTGGAGAAATAAGGATTTGTGTCGATTTTAGAAATCTAAACCAAGCTTCCCTAAAGGATAACTATGCTCTGCCAAACATGGATCATTTGTTGCAAATTGTTGCAGGGTCAGAGATGATGTCCATGTTAGACAGTTTTTCAGGTTACAATCAGATACAAGTGGATGAAGCAGACAATTATAAAACAGCTTTCACAACACCGTGGGGCACATTTGCTTATAATAGAATGTCGTTCAGGTTAATTAATGCAGGCGCAACCTTTCAAAGAGCTATGGATATATCTTTTGGTGATCTCAAAAATAAAATTATTGCAATGTATCTTGATGACTTGACTACTTTCTCTAAGAAGAGGAAAGATCACCTAGGAGATCTAACCAAGGTTCTGCAGAGATGTAGAGATCGAGGCATATCCTTGAACCCAAAGAAATCAGTGTTCTGTGTCACTGAAGGTAAGCTTTTGGGTCACATTGTGTCTCACGAAGGAGTTAAAATTAATCCTGACAGAGTCAAAGCTATTCAGCAATTGAGTTTACCATTGAGTAAGAATGGTATTAAATCTTTCTTTGGTCAAGTGAATTTTCTGAGAAGATTTGTACCTGATTTTTTTGAGATTGTACAAAGCATAGTTAACATGATGAAAGGAAATCAAACATTTAAGTGGACTGATGATGGCAAAACAGCTTTCAAAGATGTAAAGAATGCTATTGCAAATGCTCCTGTCTTGGTTTATCCTGATTATACTAAAGAGTTCATTATATACTGCTATGCATCTGAACACACCGTGTCAGTAATATTGATGCAAGAAAATGAAGAAGGAATACAAGCCCCCATTGCTTTCATGAGTATGCCCCTGAAAAATCATGAGCTGAAGTATTCTCAAGATGAAAAACATGCTTATGCAGTGGTGAGAGCATTGAAGAATTTTAGATTTTATATCTTACATTCACATTCAGTCATCTATGTGCCTGATGCCGTTGTAAAGAGTGTATTAACACAGCAAGATGTCGATTGTAACCATAGAGGAGCTTGGATTGCAAAGGTCTAGGAGTATGACATAGATGTTAGGCCAACAAAACTCATAAGAGGGAATTCTCTTTGCAGGGCCATAGCAGAGAGTCAGCAAGTTGAAAAAGACGATCACAGAGTGCTAATGGTAAGTCTACAGGATCCTTGGTTTTCAAACATTGCATATTTTCTAACTTATGGTGAATGCCCGGATGGATTAACTACTAAACAAAGGAGAGATTTAAGGAATAAAGCTCTGAAGTATGTCATCCATGATGATGTTCTTTATAAGAAAGCAATTGATGGAACTTTTCTGAGATGTGTTGATAAGGAACAGCAAGGAAAGTTGTTAAAATCTTTTCATGATGAAGCATGTGGAGGTCACTTCTCATCTACCATGACAGCTTTCAAGATTCTAAGGCAGTGCTATTATTGGCCAGGAATGTTCAAAGATGCATACAGGTGGGTGGCTAATTGTGAAAAGTGTAAGTTGTTTACAGGAAAACCTCAGTTGGCTGCATTACCTTTGAGACCAATGGTGATAGATGCTCCTTTTCAACAATGGGGTTTAGACTTCGTAGGACCAATCAATCCTTCTTCAAGTCAAGGGCATTCATACATCTTGACTGCCACTGATTACTTCAGCAAATGGGTTGAGGCTAAACCTATGAAAAGAACTACATCTGAAGCAGTGTGTGAATTCATTAAGGAACAAATTTTGGTCAGATTTGGAGTTCCAACAAAATTGATCATGGATAATGCCTCATACTTCTCATCCTCAGAAATTGTTGCCTTTTGTTATGATTATGGAATTCAAATAAGACACTCTTCTGACTATTTTCCTCAAGGCAACGGACAGGCTGAGTCAAGTAATAAAAACTTGATTAATATTTTGAAGAAGTTGGTGACTGATAATCAGAAGAACTGGCATAAGAAAATAAATGATTCTCTATGGGAAGATAGAACTACTCCTAAAAGAGCCATTGGTATTTCTCCTTTTGAATTGGTGTATGGAGTAGAATCCAACTTACCATTGCCATTAGAACTTGCCACTTGCAAACTGAAAACTGCAATTGAGGATGATATTTTTAAAGATGGTTTAGAGAAAAGAATCCTGTATTTGACCAAGTTGCAGGAGGAAAGGGAATATATGGTTGATAAGATCACTGAGCATCAGAACCGAGTCAAGAAGTTGTTTGATAAAAGAGCGAGGCCAAGAAAATTCATGGAAGGTGATATGGTGCTTCTGTGGGATAAGAGACATGAACCTAAAGGAATGCATTCTAAGTTCCAATCCTTGTAGAAAGGCCCATTCTAGATTGTACAAGTGAGTCAGAATAATGCTTTCAGACTGGCATATCCTTCTGGAGAGTCCTTGCCATGTTCCTATAATGGACAGGATTTGAAGCTATACCAGATGCATAATTGAAGAGCAGGTAACCCCTGCGTAGTAGTTAGTTAGGTAGGTGTTCCTTTTGTGTCATATTTTTAGCGGTTGCCTTTCATTTTGCTGCTATTTTCCCTTGAGTTTAGTTTTTCTTTGTTTCAAGTTGCCCTACTCTCCTTGTATACATTTTCTAGTTGTTATTTTTTCTCTAGACTCCGCAACCCAATGGATTAGGCACTTGCAAAACCAGAGTAGCTGAATTCTTCATGCACTTTGCAGTACATGATCCCACAGTCAGAGCCAGTTGTTGTCTGACTTTCAGTCACCCTTCTTGGAGTCATTTGGTCATGTCAAGTTAGTCTGAGTCTATGTCTAAGTCTTTCTTAGGTAGGCTATCTTTTTTGGGTTTTCCTGTCATTATCTTTTCCTCCTCTTAGTCGGGCGGGTTGTTCTGAGATCCTTTCATATTTGGGTAAGTTGTAGATCCCAACCAGGCAAAGATTTGTGCTCTAATCGATGTTTCTTTCTCAGGTTGAGATCACAGACTAGTATAGATCTATTCTACAGGCCTCAACGATCCTAATGCAACAAACAGCGAGCAATTTGGTTAAGAGATGGATGAGAATGAGCTCGGCGGGATTTCAGAAATCACCTTCTCCGCGGCGGATTTCTACCTTGGTTGGTAATTCTCCGCAAAGCAGAACTTTGCCTTGTGCGGGTTTCGCACTCAGTTGGTAATTTTCTGCAAAAGGTAGAAGAGAAGAAAGAGCGCTATGGTGGACCCCACAACCGGCTTTCAAAGCACTTTTTCTATTTTCCGGGTAAGAAAGACACAAAGCGGAGAATTGGATTTCACTTTCTCCGTGGTGGAATTCTACCTCAATTGGTAATTTTCTGCAAAGAAGGATTTTTACACTTTGCGGGTTTCGCCCTCCTTTGGTGATTTTCCGCAAAGAAGGATTTTTACACTTTGCGGGTTTCACCCTCCTTTGGTGATTTTCCACAAGCTTATCTATAATAAGGTGGGCCCGATCTATTAAAAAGGAATATTATGTTGTGTTTTAAGAGATCAAATAAAGGTAGTGGCACCTCCATTAAGCGGGAATCGCACCTCCCTCTACATTTTCCGTCGGAGAAGTACTTTTTCAATTCTCCGCAATGGAGAAGCACTTTTTCAATTCTCTGCGATAGTGCTCGTAGATGGTCCAAACGGGAAATCCAGAATCAAGTGCGCCGCAGACATTTGCACACTCTCTCTACCAAAACCCATCGCCTCATGCCTTGCAGAAAAATGATGATTTGACTCCATGGCCCAATGGATTCAGCTAGATAAAATTAGTTGGAAATGAAGAGTTTCTGATTCCATAGTGACTGTTCGAGTTCTCAGACTTGAAAAGTCTTTCTGTTTGCATTCTGTCTGTCTGTATTCCAAGAAGAGGGAAGGTCATTGGCTCTTAGAAGTCTAATGTATTGTAAAGGCTATAAATTCTAAAGAGAAATCAATATACAGGGTCGGCAAACTTGTCAATGAAGCAATGTGATTCTATTTACAGAGCTGAATTCCTGTTTGTTGTTCCATTTAGATAGTCTATTTGCATGGTGAATAAAAAGAACAGTTATAAGTGAAACTGCCTTTTCTTAATGAATGCCATTTCACATCAGAAATTGTAGTGTGATCAATTCCAATTGGTCTTTCATTTGTAATTCGTCCTCTGTTCACTCTTCATTTTAGTTGCATCTCCAAATGGAAAGTACACCTATGTTTTGAGACTGTGATTTCTTCCTGAATTCTATTTCTTGCTAAGTGATTGCAGTAACGGTGATTCTATTTTCCTTTCATTATATAGGTCTGCTCCTATTCACCAAATAGAGCCTTCATTTCATCAAAGAGTAGGATAAGATTAGTTTAGATATCAAAATCATGTGATGATCTATGATCAACATTCTACTGAGGATTGTAGATTATCTTCACCTCATCCTTGCCTGAATTGTTTGTGCCTATGAGAAATTTGGTTAAAACTCATAAGGAATAAACCTGGTGATCAGTATAAAAACATATTCATTGCATATCATACACAATCAGGGAGCTGTACCTGTCAATTCAGAGGGCAGTGATAGAAAACACACACTGACCCATTTGTTGGTGAACATCCTTTTGCTCTCTCACCTTGGGTGCTAAAAGAGTCAGAGATTACAAATCTTAGGAGAGGAAAAATTGTTAACCAACACCATTCCATTCAACTGGGTGTAAAATTGTAAGACCTCAAAGTGGGTCATTCAGAAATTAGCATTTGATAGTTTGGCACAGTGTTAGAAACTGCAAATGGAATGGGGTTGGCAAACTGACCAAATGGACTTGTCATGACCTGAAGATGGAGATTCAAGAATTATTTTACCTCTATAATATAGTACAAAAGGATTTTTTTCAATTAGGTCACAAGGTCAAAACTTACAATTGGTCAAACAGGGCTACTCAAAATTTAGGGCAGAATAAAGAAACAAGATATCTCTGGAAGACCAACTTTGAGGGATCAGAAAACTTATCAAACAGACTCGAAATAACTTAGGATTTGAAACATAGGCTCTTTGATATACATTCTCAACATTCTCCAAAGCAGCGGGCCATGAAACTCAATAGGACACAATATATTCAAATGCAAACTGGGCCCGTTACAACAAATTGACACTTAGGCAAAAATGCAGATTTGGATAAGTGCTCAAAACAAGACATCACGAAACAACTTGAAACTCAAATTTAATGACCTGGCATGTCTTCAAATGTCAAAAAAAAGGTGATGAGAACTTGACATGCATGATAGACAATCAAACTTATTTGGGCAAATAGGCACAAAAAATGATCATAGGGCTTCAAATTGCAAAATTTTAACATGGTACTTCAAAAACCCTTATTGCTTTTTTCAGTCCCAACATGTTGTTTGTTTCCCCTTTCTTGTCCTTGTGAATTTTTTATGTGCCCTTTCAGTCTTTGTAAAACTAGAGTTTTGAGTTATATGCCTTTTGACAAAAGCAGTTCCCAATCAAAGCCAATGTTAGTCCAAGTTCAGTACTCTTCCTTTATATGGTTTTTTGAGTCGCCCTTATAATTTTTTATTACCTTCAATACCTTAAATCTTTCCAGTCCAGCCATTTACTAAAACTGTTAGCTCCTATGGTCTATCTGTGCTTTGAAAAAGTGAAAAAATATTTACTAACGAATTGTTTGAACAATCTTGAACACTCTTGAACACCCTTGAATATGTTTGAACTTAGTTCAAACTGGTTCAAGGTAGTTCAAGTTAGTTCATAATTTTAATAAATTTGACAGGTACATAAAGATGGTGGAAATGATTCATGTACTTATGAGTCATGAGAAACACTGAAGTTCTAAATGCATGTACTTATGAGTCATGAGAAACACTGAAGTTCTAAATGCAGAACTAAGGCATGTCAGCGCAGGAGTGTTGTTTACATGTTGATTTGGGTGATGTAAAAGATTGAACAGTGTTGAACATACGTGAATCATCTTGAAAATTGTTCAAGCATGTTCAAATATATTCGAAGAGGACACGAGACAACTTCAAGGGTAATCTCCTGACAACTCAGCAGTGGGCCCTATGGGAATGTGTGCATTTAATGCTGAAAGATAGTGGCATAAGTAAACACGTCTAAGGTGTCCAAAACATCATTAAGATGTAAGACATGGGGATGTGTGTAAATGGTAATAATGGATTGCATGCATAAACTGTCAAATTATATCTTTTCACTTTCAACTCCATCAATATTTTCAATTAATAATTAAATTTCTCATGCTCCCTCGAATAAAGCTAGTCACTTCGCTCATATTTTGAAATAATGACATTATTGAGAAATGAGCGGATGGAGGTAAGGACATTGGAGCTCCAGTAGTTAGGGTTTTCTGCAAAGAAAGGTTCCTCCAGAAAGCAACGAGTTAGGAATTCTCAGAAAAAGGCTACATCAGATTGTGCACCCGTAGTTTTTTCTCAGAGGATTACAAGATCAAAAAACTGATCCAAGAGTAAAGATAAAATGGATCAAGAAAATGTACAGACTGTGTGTGTGTGTATTCAGGAACCTGTTGAGAACACCACAAACACTCAATAAGTCATTATATTAGTCCAAAAGAGTTAGAAAAGCATGCAAAACCCACTAAAACTGACCTATTTCCTGCTAACTAGGAGTGTGATTAACAACATATTAGCCCTCAGAATATGCTATAAATCAGTGACGAATACAACCTAGCATGAAGGATTTTTAGTTAAAAACAAACTAAAAAGAAGTGGAACAAGCATTCTAGCTCTAAAAGTGTGAATAATAACAATGAACTAGCATGAGATAATAAGTGAAATGCAAATCTAGGATGAATCCAACAGCATAACAATGTGTTTTTGATCTAAAATGTGAAGGCTTATTTTCTCTCAAAATAGGCTTCTATTTATAGAAGAATGGGAGAGAGAGAGATAGAGGGGGGACAAGGTTCATTTATGAATTAGAAGACCCATAAATGAAGATGTAAGAGCCATTAATGTCCAAGGCATTAATAAGGCATGGGAGAGACATAGACTTAAGGCATCTTCATTAATAAGGCATTAATGGAAGCCTTAAAGAGGCAAGGGAGGATGTAAGAAGATGGCTTGAGAAAGTGGACCTTAAGGAGGTCAAGCTTGAGAAAGTGGACTTTCTCAAGTGGGTTGAGTTGCTAAGTATTCCTTAATGGAATGTGACAATATTAGGAGGTGGGTTAGAGAAGAATTTAGGATTAGGATTAGATTAGCATGGGTGAATGGGTTGAGAAGGATTAGAACCCAGGGTAGAAGTGGTTGAGATAGGTTAGGTTGGGGTTTGAGGGAATATTAATAAATGAAATAAACTTATTTAATTCATTTAGAAATATAGGAATTAATTATTTAAATAATAAAATTGTTTTTTAATAATTAGGGGACTATAGCCATTTTAATTAAATTAAATATGCTCGGGAAATGGGTTATTTTGCAAGTGGGTATTTGATTTTGGGATTTATTTAATTCCTTTATAATTAAATACTATAGCCATGTTTGATTTTGATAATATCTTATTGGTCAAAATTCATTTGAATTATATGGATTATAATAATTAATATAATTTAGTGATAAAAATCACCTAGGATATTAAATTGATTTAAAGAATTATGCCAAGCAGTAACAGGGTTGTTTGGACATAATCGAGGGTATGATCACACTTAGGGAAAATAGGGTCCATAGTTAGAACAGACCAAATTTAGGTGGTTACATTTGCCCCTCTTTGAATTGATGTGTGAGCATTGCATTGATTCAAAGAAAGTTTTTGGTTTTGACTTCAAAAAGATTGAGAATCCCGTTCTTGGTTGTTGAACAAAATGTTGATGAGATCAGTCTTGCACTTGATCGAACCAAACTGATAGAATTGACTTTGAACTTGGTTGTCGTCCAAAGATCAACAAAAGATTTCATTAAAAATACCAATTCTAAACTTGGTTGTCATCCAAAAATTGATAATACTGATTCTGAACTTGGTTTTCATTTGAAAAGTCAGTAAGAAGCTACCATGAGCTTTAAAAATCTTCTAAAAAATGAGGAAACACAAGATATCCAGCTTATGAGAACCAAATCTTTCTATCTAATAGTTCTGACTTTAGTCAAGGAAACTGTCATGCCCCTAGTTTGTTTGATAACGAAGTCATTTTTAATGCAGTTTTGAGCAAAAATTTAATTGATGATAGTGTGATCATGCCCCCTCGGGAAAAAAATCGAAGGAAAAGAAATAAAATCCCTCAGTTGAACAAACGTATTACTTGCAGGAAGCAGTTAGGGAAAGAAATAACAGAGTAGAAGAAGTGAAGGAGCGGGGGTGTGTTTAAGAGTAAACACACAAGTACCAAGTTAATCACATTGAAAATATGAGTTCAATTTTGTTCCCAATAGATCAAATATTTTGGGAAGCATGTGTATTAGTAATAAACTTGGATTTCAGATGAATTATAAATAGAAAGGAGTTTGAGCTCAAATCCTTATGTTTTTCTTTCAAAAATGTATCATGTAATCTCTAAATGTAGCTATATGAAGACTCCTAGGACTTGTCACTGATTTAACAAATATTGTAATATTTTTATCATCATTGGGAATTTTTGGAATGGATACCATCGAATAGTACAACCATCACTAATATCCATTGATATTATGAAAGTATGAATACTATGTTTTATTGAAATGTCGAAAATAGACTCAGGCATCAAAGCATAGAAGCCAGGATATCAAAATAGTCACCTTCCTTTTAATATACCAGATTCTGATTAAGGAAAGATATTGGACCCACAATGACTTTGAAAATTCATATCCTTAGGTACATTATGATTCATATACCTTAGTGAGAATCTGGATCAGAAAAAAAACAAGGAAATTGTTTCAAACTCACCGTAGTTTACACATAACAAAGATTGAGATATATGTGGCTATCCACCCATAGTGGCAGCTCTTACCATAAACATCCAAGTTAGGTGAAATTTATAGGATTATTTGAAACAATCACCATACATAAAAAATCAAGAAAACATTATGCCCCCTATCCTTGTGACTCTTTGTCTTTGCGCAGACATCATTGAGTAACTAAGAAGACATAACAAATCATCAATTGAGAATCAATAGATAAAATTCATAATTACTTAGATGCCCAGAGTTGAAAACATCATCAGGACATTAAAGAATCATAATCAAACCATTATCAAACTGTGTGTTTAATTAGTATTTTGTTCATCCATATGTCAAACACGGTAAAGATTCATCAATCAGAAAATTGTAATACAAGCAATATGGTGTTCCATGTCTATGCATTGATAGGATAATCCATTCATGTTTGCAATCCAATACAACTTTGTAGGAATGCTATTTGAATGTTTAAATGTCATGTCCCATGTCGGCAAAAGACACCTTTGTTTTTAGGAAGTGACATTGTTGTGCATGTGTCAAGAAACATTGTATCTATGAGAAAAACCATCCTAGAGAAACCTAGTAACTGTAACTGACTATACCAACAAAGATGCCGCCAGTGCAGAATGACCTATTCCTAAGACATAAAGATAGACAATTCCCAAGCGAGGATAAGAGAGTCATGTAGGAAAATGAAGTCAGTGTATGAGCACAGGCAAAATTATGAAGGCCTAGTATCAGTAGCACATTGATAGATGGAGCGTAGAACACAAGTGACGCCTGATTGCTAGGTTTTCACCACTTGGCAAGATTCATTTTTCTTTCTTTTTTCTACCAAGATGCCTATTTTACCAAGTGCTCATCAAGGCACTTTTTCTCTTTTTCAAATTTTTTTTTTTTGCTATTTTTGCTTTTTTGAATGTTTTTGTAGTATCCAGGCGCTTGTTTACCAGGTTTTCACCAAGGATACCCCTTTTGTAGAACCTTTTCCACTATTTTTGGATTTCTTCAGGATCAATTTTCTAAATTTTTTTGGTATTTTGCAAGAACTTTTTGCTGTACAGGCTCTACTAGCCAAAAATTAAGCGTAGAACCGCTTCAAATGTAGAGTATTGATAGGATCAGGAAGAACATCTCCCTTAGGTGTAGCTAATTGATAAGCTCCAGTCCCAAAAGTAGTAGTAATAACATAAGGTCCCAGCCAGTTAGGTTCAAACTTTCCTTTCTGCTCTTTGTTAGGCTGGTTTTTAGGATTCTCTTTCAGGACAAGGTCTCCCACTTCAAACTCGCATGGTTTAACCTCCTTATTGTAACCTTTGGACATTCTTTCTTGGTACACTTTGAGGTGATCGAACACTTTTTGTCTGTGCTCATCTAGTAGGTCTAGAGAATTTATCCGATCAATGCGGTACTGCTCATCAGTAACCAGTCCTTGTAAAGATATCCGCAAAGATGGGATTTCAACCTCAATAGGCAGTACTACCTCAACGCCATAGACTAGAGCTAATGGTGTGGCTCCAGTTGGTGTTTGGATGCTTTTTCTATAGGCCCATAGTGCCAGATTTAGTTGTAAATGCCAGTCTCTGCTAGACTTGCTCACAGTTCTGTGTAGGATTTTGAGAATATTTTTGTTTGATGCCTCGGCCTGTCCATTACCTTGAGGATAATAGACCAAAGAGAAATGTTGAGTAATGTGAAACTGTTCACAGAGATCATCAATGTCCTAGTTTTTAAATTGGCCCCCATTGTCTATCACAATTAAAGAGGGTATCCCATATCTACAAATAATGTAGTTTAGAATGAACATAGCCACCTGTTTTCCAGTGGATTTGATTAGTGGCATGGCTTCAAGCCACTTTTTGAAATACTCAGTGGTCGTAATGATGAACTTGTGTCCATTTGAAGAGTTGGGATATATCTGTCCAACCAAGTCAAAGGCCCATTGTTGGAATGGCCAATGTGTTATGAAAGGTATCAGTTCTCTGGTAGGAGCATGGATGAGGTTTCCATGTGTCTGGCATTTAAGACATGCTTTGGAAAATTGAATAGCATCTTTCTCCATGGTAGGCCAATAATAGCCTACTCTGAGCAATTTTTTAGCTAATGAAAAGTCATTCGAGTGTGATCCACATACACCTTCGTGGACGTCCTTTAAAGCTAGATCAGAATCTTCTAGTTCTAAACACCGAAGAAGTGTACCGTCGAGACTACATTGATATAGGTTGTTAGTTATGAGGATGTAACGCCATGTTGTCCTTATTAGGGATCTTTTCTCATTTCTAGATAGATTGGCGGGAATGGTTTGGCTAGAAAGATAGGCAATGATACTGGCATAGCGAGATTGATCTGGGGTATTCAAGGCACACATTACCTGGTATTTTGGATTGGCAAATGTGGGATAGGATATTTCTTCCACCAAGAAGTCATAGCGGAATTTATGTTCCTCTAGTTGTAACATGGATGCCAAGGTAGCCATAGCATCTGCAGCTTTATTCTCTGATCTTGGTATCTACTGAAAGGTGACAAAGACAGATTATTTCTTCAAATCATCAACTAGTTGCTTGTAGGGCATCAATTTTTCATCTCTTGTTTGATATTCCCCATTGATTTGATTGATAACTAGTTGGGATTCACCATATATGTGTAGCTCAATGATCTTCCATTCTATGGCGAGTTTAAGGCCATTTACCAATGCTTCATATTTTGATATATTGTTGGTGCATGGAAACATTAATTTGTAAGATTTGGGAATCTTATATCCTTGTGGAGTAATGAAGAGAACCCCAGCTCCAGATCCTTGTTGAGTAAATGACCCATCAAAGTACATCTTCCATG
>MU225914.1:300859-334499 GCA_018584345.1 Thuja plicata
AGCCTTAAAGAGGCAAGGGAGGATGTAAGAAGATGGCTTGAGAAAGTGGACCTTAAGGAGGTCAAGCTTGAGAAAGTGGACTTTCTCAAGTGGGTTGAGTTGCTAAGTATTCCTTAATGGAATGTGAAAACATTAGGAGGTGGGTTAGAGAATAATTTAGGATTAGGATTAGACTAGCATGGGTGAATGGGTTGAGAAGGGTTAGAACCCAGGGTAGAAGTGGTTGAGATAGGTTAGGTTGGGATTTGAGGGAATATTAATAAATGAAATAAACTTATTTAATTCATTTATAAATATAGGAATTAATTATTTAAACAATGAAATTGCTTTTTAATAATTAGGGGACTATAGCCATTTTAATTAAATTAAATAGGCTAGGGAAATGGGTTATTTTGCAAGTGGGTATTTGATTTTGGGATTTATTTAATTCCTTTATAATTAAATACTATAGCCATGTTTGATTTTGATAATATCTAATTGGTCAAAATTCATTTGAATTATATGGCTTATAATAATTAATATAATTTAGTGATAAAAATCACCTAGGATATTAAATTGATTTAAAGAATTATGCCAAGCAGTAACAGGGTTGTTTGGACATAATCGATGGTATGATCACACTTAGGGAAAATAGGGTCCATAGTTAGAACAGACCAAATTCAGGTGGTTACACAGACGATCAATTTGGATGATGAAAAATTTGGTGACATGAGTTATCTGATAGGTGAATATGAGCAAGTGGGAAAATATCTTTTTGATCTTGATGACATGACACTGGATCTTATCGACACACTAACAAAGATGACTGAACAACCTGTTGCAGTGAATACAATTCCAAAATGGATGACCTCCTGTGTAAATAAGAAGCATAGCCTTATTCCTATTTCAGTCCCTATGCAAGATATGTCAACAAATATGTTCAGAAAACCCCTAAGACCAAAAAGGTAAAAAGCACTGCTCAGATGTTTGCAGATGCAAAGATGGGGAAGTAGACTACTGAGGTAGCTACCTATGGGCCAAAGAAGGATGAACATGAACTTACAACTGAGGATTTTGAGGTTATCAAAATTGAGTTGGAAAGCATGGACTGTGTAGGTAAAAATCATCAATTCAAGGAGACAACACAACAAATGCTTATGACTTCCTGGCAGGAGAGTAAAGAGAAGAAAGAGATGAAGTAGATGATTATATCTTTGTCTCAATTTATAAATACCTTTTTCAACTTTGATGCTACTCCTTTGATTCAATCTCCTCAGGTTTTTAACCCAAACTCTACTAAAAGTAAAAATCTATTGAATCAAGTTCAACATGGCCGAGTCCTCGTATCCTCTGTTGATGAATAGATATATGAGGTGATTAAAAGTGGCCTCAAATATGTCAAATATTCCCAGGTCATCCTTTGTGATATTGAGGCCCTAATGGTGGATTTACAGACACATCGACAGTTGTGGGACAAAGAAGAAGAAAAGTGGGTTTTGACCATGACAAAGTTTCTATAAATCGAGAGGTATGGCTATACCAAATTCTGTGCAAAAAAGTCTTTGAAGTCCTCTGAGGAATCAAATTTCTTCATATTAAGGAAGAATATAAGCTGGTGTATTTATACAATCAGAAATACAATCACTGAGACCAAAGGCTGCAAAGCTGGAGCTCAACAAATTTAAAAGACCACGTTGAATGAGTTGAAAATTATTAATTTTACCTATACCTATTCAGAAAGCTATGGAGATTAGGAACTAAAAGGAGCTCTGGAAGCCTTTGAAACTACCATGAAAGAAGTCAAGGAGAAGGCTAACCTAAAATCTACAGACCCCACCCAGATGGCTAGAATTGAGTCTATGTTGTACTTATACATTGATCAACTTCCCAAGATTGTAGAAAGGGTCAAAAAGTTTAAATGGAGCAAAGAAGCTTCGATGGCCAAAATCCTCAACTTAAATATCCCACATTTATAGATCACTAAGGATCTCATGCAAGCACACAAAGAGTGGAATCCTACCCAGACTGTCGCAGATGAAGGAGGAAGCCCTACTGGAAGAGATGAATGTACCGCTGAGAAGGAGCCTGATTTAGATGTTTATTTTTATTTGATTTGCATGCAAACTCTTAAGGACAAGTGTCCTTTTTTACTTTGGTTCCATTTTAATAACCGTTTGTCTGAGAGGTTGGGTTTTCAGGGAGACCTCTTGGTATGTTGAAACTATAAATAGTGCTGCTAAAAACTGTGAAAGGGTTTGATTTACTTTCCAAAACTAGATAATTTTTGGATTTTAGTTGTAGCTTTTTAGATATTTGACAGACACTGGAATGAACTTGGTTTTACTGTTGGAAACATATTTACATCTTTGCATGTGCAACAATTTTGGAATACATTAAGATTAAGTTTTCAATTCTATTTTGTTTGGAATGAGTGGATGAGTGTTCTGTGTTGACATTCTAATTCATTCTGCAATGTACTTTGAAAATTCACAGTAGCTTGATTCATTCAATGATCTATTATTTTATATTAGTTGTTCGTTCTACTTCATGCAATTTCCATTGATAGAAAAACTTTACTTTTTTCTCTTCTTTTCCTGTTTATCTTTCTTTTCTTGAAGCAATACTATTGTGCTTATCATCTAAGAATGATAGAGAAGCCTTTATAATATTTTTGGTTAAAAGCTAAAGTCATAAATTGGTGTTAGAAAATTATTGAAAATAAATTCTAGGGAGTTGTACGTAAGATAAAATTCAGAGGGAAGTGATCTAAAGACACATCCCCAACTATTAGTAATTGTTTTTCTTTCATGAGGGTGATAGAGTTGTTTTTGTAAGAGGAATTTATCAAAGGAAAAATATGTTCACTAATAAACCTGGTTGAAAGGCATGGTGGACAAGGTTAGAGAGAACTATCTATGAGGTGCAGTTGCACAAGAAGAAGAAAACTTGAGACCAAAAGATCTTGAAGTAAGTGTCTACACCAAAGAGTTCCACAAGTTGTGTCTAAGATCACATGTAATGGAGGAGGAGAGCCTAAAGGTGGATAGATATTTGAATGGTTTAAGGTGGAATATCCAAGAGTAAATTAGCCTCTTGAGTCCAAAGACTATACACCAAAGTTATCAATTAGCTCTCAAGGTAGAAGAAAAGCTTAAGAAGAAACATGATTCAAGCTGTAGGGGCAGAAGCAGGGGAAGAGATGGCAGAGGCCAGGGAGGGGGCTTTGGAGGAAGAAATTTTGAAGCAAGAAATCAGAGTGAGTCCAAAATCACTGAGAACCAGGGAGAGTCAAATAGTCCAAAAGGTGGTTATAATAGAGGAAGAGGCTCCAATAACAATACAAGAGGAAGATTCAATAGTCAAGGAAGAGGATCCTATTTCTCTTCTATGAATTTCTATAATTTCCACCAGTATAGGCATCCTTCTTATAGATGTCCTGAGAAGAGTTCAACATCACAAGGAGGAGAGAAAAGGATAAATTATGTGCAAGAGTAGTCTTCTAGTAGTAAGACAATAGAGGTGGCACTGGATTCAGAGATAGGGGATAACTTGATTATTAGAAGAACACTCCTCAAGGAGCCCATCAAGGATGAACCAAGTCAAAGAAGATCTCTATTCAGATTCAAATGCAAGCTTCTAGGTAAGTTTTTCAAAGTATCATAGATTCTGGTTCTACTGATAATATTATCTCTATGGAAGCTATTGAAAAGCTTAAGTTGAAAAATATTCCTCACACTAACCCTTATAGAGTTACTTGGTTGAATAAAGATCAACATGTGTTGGTTAATGAGCAAGATTGGGTGGAGTTCTCCATAGGGAGGTATAAGGACAGAGTGTTGTGTGATATCTTACCCATGGATTCTTGTTATCTATTGTTGGGTAGACCTCAGCAATTTGATGGAGATGCTATGCATGGTGGAGCCAAGAACTCTTATTCCTTTAGGAAAGATGGGGTAACATTCAAGATACAGTCAATCTCGGAAGAAGGAGAAGTGAAGAAATGACGTCCTAATATACTGTTGGTGGGAGAATTGGTTTTTTTTAAGAACGCTGGAAGAGGAAGAAGGAGTGGGATTTGCCTTAGTATTGAAACCTAAGGATGAAAAGTGAGTAAGAAATAAGAGATACCTATAGAAATCCAAGAATTGTTAAACCAATACCAAGAAATAGTCAGTGATGGTCAACCGAATACCCTATAACCTAAGAGGTCTATTAGTCATCAAATTGACTTTATCTGAGGAGCCTCACTCCCAAAAAACGATGCCTATAAAATGACCGCACAAAAAAATGCAGAAATTTCTAAACAAATCCAATAATTGCTTGACCAAGGATTTATTAGAAAGAGAATAAGCCTATGTGGCATTCCCACTATCCTAGCCCCTAAGAAAGGAGGTACTTGGAGACTTTGTATAGACTCTAGAGCCATTAAAATAATTACCATAAGGTATAGGTTCCCAATACCTAGAATAAAAGACTTAATGGACTATCTAGGGGGAGCTAAGTATTTTTCCAAAATTGTATTAAAAAGTGGTTACCACCATATCAGGGTGAAGGAAGGAGATGAATGGAAGATGACCTTTAAGACCACAAAAGGGCTCTATGAGTGGCTAGTTATGCATTTTGGGTTGTCCAATGCCCCAAGTACATTTATGAGACTAATGAATGGAGTATTGAAAGAATTCATAGGAAAATGGGTTGTCGCGTACCTAGATAATATCCTACTATTCAGTAAGAAAAAGGAGGATCACATTAAGACTCTACAGATGGTAATGCAGAGGTTACATGAAGAGAAGTTGACAATCAACTAAGAAAAGAGTGAGTTCATGAAATAAGAGTTGGTGTACTTAGGCTTTATTATCTCAGAAGGAAACTTGAAGATGGACACAAGTAAAGTGGATGCAATCTTAAATTGGCCTACAACTAAGTCAGCTATAGAGGTAAGGAGTTTCCATAGCTTGACACAATTCTATAGGAATTTTATTAGATAATTCAATGAAATATGTTCACCTGTTTTGGATACCATTAAAGGAGGCATGAAAAAAATTTCCAGTGGAATGAGCATGCTAATAGAGGATTTGAGACTTTGAAGAAGAGGATAGCCACCCAACCTATACTGACACTTCCTAGTTTTGAGAATTTGTTTACTGTGGAAAGTGATGCCAGTAATATTTCCATAGGTGCTGTTTTGAGTCAGGAGGGAAAGCAAGTGGCATTCCATGGTGAAACCACAGTGATGCAAAGAAAAAATAGTCCTCAAATGATTTGGAGCTATATGCATTGGTGCAAGCACTAAGGATGTGGAGACATTATCTCCTTCCTAAACAATTTGTGGTCTTCACTGACAACTAGGCTTTAAGCTTTCTGAATTCACAAGATAAGTTAAGCCACAAACATATGAAGTGGGTGGAGTATATCCAACCCTACACATTCACCATCAAGCACAAGAAGGGACTCCAAAATAAGGTGGAGGATGAATTGAGTAGGAGATTTCTTACAGTTCAAGAAATCCATTTAAGGAGTATTGGCATAGATAGTTTCAAAGAATTATATCCAGAGGATGAGGACTTCTTAGTAGCTTACAAGGTGTGTCAGAATTTTCAAAATCACTTCCATGGTGAGTATTCTAATTTTACTCTTCAAGGTCTTTTATTTAGGGGATGACAACTTTGGGTTCCTAGAGGTTCAATGAGGGAGAAGCTAGTGTAGGAGAAACATAATGGTTCACGAAGTGGACTTTTTTGTGTTCATAAGACCTTAGAGTTTATTAAGAGATACTATTATTGGCCAAGAATGGACAGGGATATCCAAAAGTATGTAGAGACTTGTATAGTCTGTCAAAAGGATAAAGGGAATTCATCAAATGCAAGGTTGTATCAACCCATACCAATTCCAAATAGACCTTGGGAGTGTCTCAGTGTGGACTTTGTGGCTGGACTTCCCAAGACAAAATAGGGATTGGATACCATTTATGTGATTGTGGATAGATTCAGTAAGATGGCTCACTTTTTTCCATGTAAGACCACTCGTGATGCAATATTCTATATAGAAAATCTCCTCTTTAGAGAAGTAGTCAGGATCCATGGGTTACCCCTAAGCATTGTATCATAAATGGACTAAGTTTATGAGTCATTTCTGGAAGAGTTTATGGAAAAAACTTGGTACATATATTTATTTTAGTTCTTCATATCATCCACAAATGGATGGGTAGAATGAGGTGGTTAAGAGGAGCTTAGGAAACCTTCTAAGGTGTCTCACCAAACAATATGGACAATCATGGGATCAGTTACTTTCTCAAGCATAATTTTCTTATAATGACACCATCAATAGACCCAGTGGTAAAATCCCCTTTGAAGTAGTTTATGGGATTCATCCCAAGGGAATATGTGAACTTAGAGACCTTGGAAGTAGTGCAGAGAAGAGTGGCTATGCTAAGGAATTTTCTCAATCCATGAAGGAGGTCTATGATACAGTGAAGAAAGAATTAGTGGAGAGTACAACACACACCAAACAAAAGGTGGATGGAAAGAAAAGGGATGCTGAATTCTAAGTTGGAGATCTGGTCATGGTGCACCTTAGTAAAGCAAGACTACAAAAAGGTGTTCCAAGTGAGCTTCAGATGAGGAAGATAGTTCCTTGTACTATTTTAGCCAAATATGGACATAATGCTTATAAAGTTGACCTTCCTGCAGACTTAGGACTATATCCAGTATTTAATATTGTAGATGTGGTGTCCTACAAAGGACCAATCCTAGAAGGATACCATAATCATTCAGAAGATGAGAGGAACTAAAGGCAATGAAACTTCCAGTCACACCAAAGCCCAAAGTAGAGAATATTTTGAGCTCCAGGGTTGCTAAGTAGACTAGAAACAAGGTAGACATAGAGCATCTGGTAAATTGGAAAGGAAAAATGGATTCAAAGGCTACATGGGTGTATGAGACAAAATTTTAGAAGTTAGGCATAGCCCTTGACTTGATTCGATCAAATGGAAGTTGATTTCTTTTTTCTAGGGGAGAATGGTGCAAGAGCACCTATGGTTTCAAAGCCCTTCAAATTTTTTTGTTGAGTTCTCTCCTAGTTTCTTAGGAAAATTCAGAAATTTTAGGAAGCTGTTGGTTTAATTTAGGGTTTATTGTTTTTGCTTTTATAGTGTTTTTGTTCATTCACTCTTTGTAATGACCTAAAGGACAAAATGGGTCAAAATGTTGAATGGACATCCTAGTTTATTAGGAGGGTGTTTTTTTGAGTTTTTTTGTGTCTTAGATGTTGTTTTTAAGCTTTTATCAATCCAACCAAGGGAGTGAAAATATGAAAAAGTCAAGTTGCAAGAAAATATGTAAAGTTGCTCAGAGCAACATTTTTGCAACTTTGCAACTTTAAAAAGTTGCTCGACAAGTTTTCTAAAAGGTTTCTTTTTTCCTAAATGGTGAAATAGGTCAGTTGGAGCGGTTGATTTGAGGAGGCGAAGAATATTTAAGAACTACCATGGCAACATCTCAAGGTTGGATGACATTTTGATTGCATTTCCAGTAAATGTAAAGTTGCAGATTGAGACTGTAACTATTTTTTAGCATTTTGAATTAGAAGAGCTTGTTAATGGATTAGATTATTGGAATTTACATTGTAATTTTATCTTTATGAATGTCTATTAACTCCGTGTGGAAATATTTTGGTTAATGTTTTTCATTTTCTAGGATCTTGTAAATTTTCTTTAAATTTGTAGTTTTTGTTAGAAACACTGAGAGGGGGGGGGGATGAATCAGTGTTTGTCACTTATATTTATTTCAGCAACTTGAAACTTAAATCAAAATAGGTAACATATAAAGCATAACACAAGATATGTTTACGGGGAAACCTTGATCAGAGGAAAACCCCGGTGGGAATTAGTACCCACAAATGAATGTAATAGTCTTATGAACTTGTTAGAGTTCCTTTTGCTTGTTAGGAGCAGTCTTTACAATGCAAGTACAATGACCCTGTTAGGAGTCTTTACAAAACCCTTTTAAAGGTGAATGGCTCATTTCCAGAGCTCACTTCCCAATAATATGAAGGCTACAACCTCCAAATAACAGATACACACTGTATCCAAAAAGTGAACTGTTGTTATGACACTGTTGTCTGATCGGTTCTGTTTATGCTTTCATGCTCTAATATCTTAAAGAGCTCTATCTCATACTGATTTGTTTGTTCTATTCTTTTGTGCATATTTTCCACTCTCACACTTAATAAAAAATTGCATGTCAAGTATATATACATGCCTGAATAGATGCGACCGAAAATAAGACCTTAGTCGGCCCAAAATCAACATACACAACGCTTCCAAATGAATTGGCTTAAGCATGTTTACATGAGTTTTAAAGACATGATTACAAACATATTACAATAGGTGCATGGCCATTACAAAAAAAAATATTATACGCTAATCAAAATATGAAGACGGCTTCATGCTCTGTTTGTTGAATTGCTAGTGGCACTTGAACTTGTTGTAACTTCTCTGTACTGTCATATCTTACCATGCGTTTATATAATAAGCATACTAACATATCATAAAGCTTAAGTAAAAAGGTGCATACTCTGACTTGATCGTACGCACGTGCGTTGGTGCTCTAATCAACTGTATATCTTTGTTTTGTTCTATTTTCTATACTTAGCCAAATCTTGATCTTCAAAGTTTGTGAACTTACTTGTCAAAACTTCATATGACTTTGTTGCCATAATGACAACGCAAAACTAGTCATATAAACCCTGAGTGTCAACTCACCAACAATCTCCCCCTTTGTCATTAATGGCAACAAAGGAATGTGGCTAAGTTACTAAACTTTGACTTAACAAAAAAAACTACAAGTTTACTGTACATCATACTCCTTTATATACTCTAATCCCCCTTTGATATTAATGACAAAGGTGCGAAAAAAATGAAGTCCCTAAGTACTTACTTAGAGTACACATCTGGGTATGCAATCTGAAGATTCTTGATTTCTTGCAGCCAAAATGCCTTGAGTGTATCAACAGTCTAAATATGGGCGCATAATGCATATGTGAGCTTCTCCATTTTTCTCAGATCCATGTAGGGGCCTTGATCATATGTGACAATAGTTACATCAATCTATTTGATGTTCTCATTTAATACAGCTAAGGAGGGCACAAGTGCGTTTCTCAGTTGGGTTTGTCTGGTCCTTATCTTGCTAATCTCTATCTTGGATTTTTCAATCTTGTCTATCTGCCCTTGATAGATGTTGTTGCAGATATTGACATCTTGTGAGGATTTTTCAACTGATTTCCTTATATTTTCAACCAAGATGTCTGCTTCCTCAATCTTCTTGATGTGATCAGAAGTGAATTTTCCTCTGTCCATACAGTTAGCTATCACCTTTCTGCCTTTTGCTGCTAACTCTTTCAGAATTTCTTGACCAATCTTCAATGAGTTAAGATCTAATGAGAATTTCTTTATCAGTTCATCCAATCTTCCCTTTTTTTACTTTTCCTCTACAATTTTAGTATCTGAATCTACTAGACTTGTGTAGTTTGTTTTTAAGCTTGTCAAGATGCTATCGACATCATCAACTGACTGAATGTTTTCCAATTTCTTCTATGTTGGCACTAGGTTGTTCAAAATGTTTACTGACTCAAGAAAGAGAGGATTTCTCATAACTTGTTTCTCTTTGGCTTTCTCTATGGCTAATACACCAATTTTGATCAAGTCTTCTTCTCCCCATGCATCTAGGTTTGTTGAGTCAGGGTTCAAACTTGACAATAATGATATTGATGGTTTGATAGATGGAGTGAATATAGAATTTTGAATTATATCCATACATT
Source organism: Thuja plicata (assembly GCA_018584345.1). Lineage (NCBI taxonomy): Eukaryota > Viridiplantae > Streptophyta > Pinopsida > Cupressales > Cupressaceae > Thuja > Thuja plicata. The sequence goes on from MU225914.1 coordinate 310,655, forward strand.
CACTTTTCAATGGGATCTCCATAGAGGGTGGTTCATTAGATTGATTATCTTCCTCATTATTCAAATCTGTTGAGTCTTTAGAAAGAACTTCATCTTGCTGCAAGGGAGTATTATCAGTGCATACCTTCTCTGCTTCTTCAGTGCTGACAAATGCTTTAGAAAATTTGTTCAAGTCATTATCTAAAGTTTTCATTGTTATCTTAACATCATTGATCATAGTGGTTTCATTTAAATCTTTGACTATGTTAGAGGGTGATGGAACTTTGGGTGCAGAATCCTGTGGACCTGTCATAGGCACATTAAGAATCTTTGGTTCTTTTCTTGTTTAGAAGGAACTAAAGTCACTTTAGTTATAGGCTTCATTGATGGATAAATGTGTCTATCCAAAAACACTTGCTCGAATGCTCTTTTAGTCTCTTTACCAACCAACTCATACTCTTTATTCATAATGTGAAGAGTTCTTGTTTTGATTCTTAGATGAGGTTTTACCAGATCTAATAGTATTGCCTTCTCATTATGTGAGAAAACATGGAGAATATTATCTAATGTTTCCTCTCTAATCTTCATATCTTCTTCTATTGCTTGTCTTTTCAATAAGTCTAGTATGTTCCATACTTTGTTTGGAATGACTGTCTCAAGTAGGGTTCACTAAAGTTCTGAAATGACGTGACCATGCTAGGGTTCTGTTTCAACTTCGATTCACTTTTCTAACCAACCAATGATTATCCTTCAACACTTTGATGCTTATTTCTCCTTTTCTCTCCGAATGCTCAATCTGGAATGTAAGGTGAAGATATAATATCTTTTACTGACTTATAAATGAGTTACTACATTTAATTCTTGTTGTCGTAATGCAATTTCCACTGAGAATTTCAATCTTTGTTCTTGTCAAAGTACAATCTATGCATCCATGCATACTTCCTCAATTCATGACCGAATACATGAATCCATAGTTGCATACTTAGAGGTGAGTATACCAGCCACGCAGGGATTTAGAGCTTGAATAGCTCCCCCTATGACCATGAGGGTCATCTAACCAGAAGTAGAAGTTGCATCCACTATGGATGCATCTGCTACTTTGTTAACATCATCATCTTTCTTTACTTCAACCCATATTTTTCCTAAATCTTCTGTAGCTTTTAAAAACTTGAATTCTCCAGATTCTTCAAATAGTAATCCTTTAGGCTTTTCTTGTCTTTGCGTTCTAGATGTGCAAAACCTTGATATATGTCCAACTTTGTTACATGAGTGACAAATAATTGGAGGTCTATTGATATTATTTACCATGTTGCATTGCTTGGAGGTGTGTCCATTATAATTACATATCTGACATGTAATGTTCTAATAGTTTCTCTGAGGTTGATTTCTCTAATTGTATTGAGTCAGATTTCTTTGGTTTTGCTGTGATTGATTTCTTTGACTAGTTCTGCAATGTATAGCCCTATGACCAAATTTATTACAAGAATAACAATAGCCATTGAAGGGTCTTACCTCTTTACAATCTCTTGCCAAATGTCCATGCTTTTTATGGGCATAACAAGTTCGATTAACTATCTTGTGTTCATCTTTAGATGATCTACTCTTGCTTCTTCAAGATTCTCAATAGCCTTTACTTCTGTAGATTTTTCTTGTACTTTCTTACTTTCTTGCATTGTATTGGTTTTACCTTGTGTTATACTATATCCAACACCAGTAGTATCTCCTCTTAACTTTTGTGCATAGAGTTGTGGTTGAATTAGATCAGAACTTGTGTGTAGTTTTTCAATATAATTCTTTGCTTCGGTCAATTCAGATTCTATCTTTTTCTTGATGTTTTCCAACTCCAAGATCTTCATATTTGCTTGCATAAGTTCTTCATCTAATTTTTTAATTTCTTTGGTATTTTCTTCAATAGTTGTTAGGCTATCTGTTAGCTATTCATTTAGATCTTCAATGTTTTCCTTCAGAGACATGCTTTCTTCATTCAACTTTTTGACCATTTTTCCCAAATCATTCGTAGAGAAATATTTCAAATCTTTTCTTAATTTTTTGATAAGCATTTGGGAGCCATCAACTTTTAGTTTTAGTTCTTCATTTTCTTTTTCAGATCTGTCAATATCTTCAAGGGCTACTTCAGGATTATTTTTCATATGTTTCACTTCTACTGAATCCATGATCTCCTCAAGTGGTTAAACTTTCTTTCAGAGGACCAGAGCTCTGATACCAATTGTTAGAAACACTAAGAGGGTGGGGGGGGGGGGGGGGGAANGGTGAATGAGTGTTTGTCACTTACATTTATTTCAGAAACTTGAAACTTAAATCAAAATAGATAACATATAAAGCATAACATAATAACACATAACACAAGATATTTTTATGGGGAAACCTTGATCAGAGGAAAACCCTAGTGGGAATTAGTACCCATAAATGAATGTACTACTCTTATGAACTTGTTAGAGTTCCTTTTCCCTGTTAGGAGAAGTCTTTACAATGCAAGTACAATGACCCTATTAGGAGTCTTTACAAAACCCTGTTAAAGGTGAATGGCTCACTTCCAGATCTCACTGCCCAATAAGATGAAGGCTACAACCTCTAGATAATAGATACACACTATATCCAAAAAGTGAACAGTTGTTATGACACTGTTGTCTGATCAGTTTTGTTTATGCACTGATGCTCTAATCTATTAAAGAGCTCTATCTCATATTGATTTGTTTATTCTGTTCTTTTGTGCATATTTTCCACTCTCACACTTAATACAAAATTGCATGTCAAGTATATATACATGCCTGAATAGACGCGACCGAAAACAAGACCTTAGTCAGACCAAAATCAACATACACATCGCTTCCAAATGAATTGGCTTAAGTGTGTTTACATGAGTTTTAAAGACATAATTACAAACATATTACAATAGGCGCATGGCCATTGCAAAACAAAATATTATACACTAATCAAAATCTAAAGTTGGCTTCATGCTCTGTTTGTTGAACTGCTAGTGGCACTTGAACTTGCTGTAACTTTTTTGTACTGTCATATCTTACCATGCGTGTATAGAATATGCATAATAACATATCATAAATCTTAAGTATAAAGGCGCATACTCTGACTCGATCGTATGCACGTGTGTGGTGCTCTGATCAACTATATATCTCTGTTCTGTTATGTTTTCTATACTTAGCCAAATCTTGATCTTCAAAGTTTGTGAAATTACTTGTCAAAAATTCATATGACTTTTTTTCCATAATGAAAACACAAAACTAGTCATATAAACCCTGAGTGTCAACTTGCCAACAACTTTCTGGTCCAATTCTGGACTACCTATAGAAAATGGCTCCTCGAGGTCATTAGATCCATGGTAATAAAAATGGGCCTAGATGGAATGATAGAGGAGCTACTATACATAGTTTTATTTTTGGTTTTGTTAGTAGAGGTGTTAGAAATGAATTATGATCTCTTTCCCTAGGCGAGCTTGGCTATAGCCTGACTAGGGAGAAAGAGGAATAGTAAGAAAAATATTCCAGGGTTGGATTGGTAGAAGAAATCCAGTGGTTGGAGAGTGCCAAGGGAGAGGGGAGACAACCCTATGTGCATGGAGGAGTTGATTTCAATGAGTAATGAAGGTAAATGTAGAGGAAAGGCCTATTAGCCCTATTTTTAAGGATAGTGTCCCTCAAAGGTTTCAGGGGTTGTACGAAGGACTTGAGGAAACCTCACCTTGAAAATATTTAATGTTTTGAAAAAGGGTATTTGTATCCTAAGGTATATTTTAGGGTTTTTTAGAGATTTTTCTATAAAATCAAGAATTTGAGCCTGAATAGGGCTACAAATAGTCTCTAGGCCTAATCCTAGTTTGTAGGAGTTCGATGGGTGAAAGAATGTTTGTTGGTTCCAAAAATTCAAGAATATCCTAAAATGATATAAGGAAGTGGAAATTCAATCCTGCAAAGCTTTGTGAGTGAGATGGCTTAGTGTGCTAGAATCTACCCTTGTACGTTCAGTGAGCATTAAAAGAACTTGTTGATAGGATGGATCTTGTTTAGAAGGGTGAAGTTCTTAGTGACTTGGATTCAATATTAGGGTTGTGAGATATCTAGAAGTTCTAGGAAAGAGATCTTATATTAGAGTCAAGATGAATCTATAGTGAGGATAACCACTCCTATCACATTTTCAAATAAATTTTCCAATAACACACTACAATCAAATTGCATGCTTTCCTCAACCATTTTATGTGCTAGATAAAAAGCTACAAAAATGTTGAACCTACATGATTTCAAAAATAAATTTTATATGTGATGCCATAGAAAAAATACCTCTCCCCTAGATTGACAAGTGTGTTAATCAATTGGGCACACTGACCTCATTCAGTGCCAATCAACTCCTTCATCTCCTTGTACTTTACTAACATCTTCCCTAAAAGAATTCCAACAATCCACAACCCTATAATCTCCTCAATTACCTCCTTCATCACTACAGATGATTTATCTAATAACAAATCCCCATCCTTGAATAGGTTCAACATAAACAAGATAGATTCCTTTTATGTAAACTAGGGAAATTCTCCCCAAATATCTGAACCAAGGGCATAAACTCTCTGTAACCCTTCTGCAGAAAACCCTACTTCCAATTGCTTGATCTTCCCCTGATCAAATTCTTCTAATTCCACTCCTTTCAACATTTTTGACAAAACGACACCTGATTCACGAACGACCAGTCTCGATTCCTTTTTCACTTGAAAAATATCTACCAATCACCCACGAGTTATGCAAAATTCTGAATTTCTTCTTCACAATAGTGACAAGTGATTTGAAAAATTACCCTTTTAACATTAACTTCTCATAATTACTTTTCCCTTTGAGAATTTATATTGCTAACACAATCGTCTGTACAATACACATTAATCAAGCCAAAACAAATGTAATAATAATTTATTGTCCAAACATACCAAAGACATGATAGATGCAAGGTCACTATTACACCTAAGCAGTGAAAGTGATATATTTAGCATTTTAATACTCCCCCTAAGATAAAATAGTAGGCTCATTGACTGGAAGAGCTAGTACTAGGATTCAGTACCATAGAATTCTCTTCACTAACTTCCTTCTTCTTCCAAAGCAAGACTGTCTTTGGAGATCCACCTAAAACTGTGACATTATTATCATTCCCAAACTTTACCGAAGCATCAACAGATTTTCAAGTGTTAGCATAATGAAAGGTCTGACCACATTTGAAATAAATTACTTTCCTTTGTCTTGATCTCATTGACTAAACTCTAGATCTGTATTGATTAGTCTTTTGACCGTAACTATGACATACATAGCAATTTATATGAAAGACATCCTATTTCTCTTAACCGGATTAGATACTTGACTTCTATATTGATTTTCCTTATGACAAAAATTATGAAAGCTAAAACATTAAACACTCTTTTTCTTCCCGTTCTTTCATTCAATAGCCTTATGATCAAAATTATTGCATATGAAATAGTAACCATTAAAATATAAGTACTAACTTCCTTGTTTTTTTCCTTTGTTCTTCAGATATGAACATTCACTAATGAAACCCAATCCTTCCTTGTCCTTGTGACATTTTTGTAAGGTTAAAATTTTATCCAAAATATTCTTTCTTTCACAAACCTTTGCTCCAGATCTCTACTTGTTTGATTCCTTTTCCACCTTCTCATTTTCATCTGTCTTTTGCTTGATAATTTCCTTGAACTTTTCTTTAGTTTTTTTCGTATCCTCCATTTTCCATTTGATATTATCTTTAGGAAGTTCTTTAATGTTTTTGCAATCATCCAATTTTTTTGTAGATTCACCACAGTTTCTTTTGATTCTTTCAATTCCTGGCTTACTACCTTGTATCTTGATTTGAATTTTTGGATCAGTTCCTGTTGATGACAATTATTCAATTGTGTATTGTCATTGATGTTTACACAAGTATAGTGATGTTTATGTACAAATGTCTAATCCTATCCGACCACAGTCAGTTCATGCCTAGTACTCTCGGGCATTGAAGAGGACCAAAGTGATTTTCAGTTCTACCCAAGTTCACTCAAGCATTACAGTGTTGGTCAGGAGTTGAAGGATTTCAGTGTTGATCGAGTTAAACAGTTAGTGTCAGCCGACTAACATAGTTTATATTTTATGGTTAATTGGTTATATGCAGCCAACAAACATGAGTTTTATTATTTATTTGGAAGGATATTAAGGACGACTTGACAAGGCTTATCATATATATATATATATATATATATATAAGGTCAAGTTTGGATCGAATTGTGTGTGGAAGTGTGTAGAAAAAGATATGTTTATGACATGAAGAGTGAAGGAAAAAGCATATGGGATTCTGATTGAGGACTGAACACTGAGAACTGCAACAGAATATCTGATCAGTGAGGATCAAGTAATTAAATCCAGAACAGAGATCTGAATCAGCAAAGACAATTTCTTATCAAAACAAGTCAATCCATTGTTACTTTCTAACAATTGTAGCAGTGATCAAAATCTCTTAACAAAGTAGAATTAACCATCTTTTTTAAATCCTCTCACAAGGTGACATTTCTACATTGAAGTGTTAGAAGACCTCTAACAAGACCACTCCTTACAGGGTGATTAAATCCTCTAACAGGGTCACACCTAACAGTGTGGTATTGTAACCTTTAACAGGGTTGGCTCCTAACAGGGCTCACTTTAGAAGAGTGAAAAACAATGACTAGTTGCAATTGGTGGTTTTTCCCATATTGGGATTCCACATTAAATCTTCGTGTTATTTGTGTACATTTCATTTGCTTTATGGTTTATGTTTCTGCAATTAATTACTAAAGGATAATCACAGTTAATATCTTAAGATTTGCTATGTTAATCGAGCGACAATATAATATCTGTGTTAACCGAGCAATAGTGACAAATTTGTTTAAGACATCTAAGGGACTTGGATTTGTTTTTGTGGTAACTGATTCATCCCTCCCCTCTCAGTTACTCAACTCATTTCCAACAGTCCCCTCACCTTTGTAATACATATATTCACTTCCTTAATATTTTCTTTTAGCTCCTCATTCTATAATTCAGTGGTCTCAATGTCATCCATCGTGATCTACCAGTATTCATCAGAATAATATTCTCCTTCCATCTGTTAAAACATCCAATATCTCCCTCAAGTGGTTAAGCCTTATTTGTGAGAGACCAAGTTCTGATACTAATTGTTGAACATGCCAAATAACTAAGAGGGGGGGGGGTGAATCAGTTATTCTCAAAATTATTTTCACAAACTTTATTGAACCGGTAAATACTTAAAGCAATTACAAACTTATAATAGATATGAATATGAAAGTATAAAGCACTTAAACACCATGAACATCAGAATTTATGTGGAAAACCAAGATGGCAAAAACCATGGAGAAACTAATTCTCATGAAAAGAACACTGGTTAAGGTGACACAGGTTAAGGTGTTTTTTTACAATGGCTCACTACAGGTAAGGCTCACTACTGGTTGGGATAACTACCCAGAAATTAGAATGGCTAGCTTCTGGTACAAATAGGCTTACTCCTAGTATAAATAGGATCACTGCTAGAATATAAAAGATTTACACAAAAGGATCTTAGAGACAAAATATGAACTGATATAGTTGTATCTGCATATGCATGAGACAATTTCAATTGAAATCTCATTACTATCTGAGTGTAGAAGATCCAGTTATAGATCTGCTACCAGCACCTTCTTATCCTTCTACAAAGTTGAACACTTATTTTTATCGTAAACCTTAGTTTTTTCTTCACAATAACCTCTGGTCTTCTTATTTCTGTTTGAACTTATTACCACCAAGGCTTCATAATTATATCCACATCATACTACCTTCAACAATCTTTGACAATCTCCACATCGAATACAAAGTGACTTCCACATGTGTATATATCTGATAATACAAATACATACGGCGACCTAGCCATAAAACATGTCATCTTGATTTACAAAAGATATTACATCATAGTTTAACATGCTAGCACCTGACTTAAAGAATAGGTCATACATATGAAAACTTCACACCGCGTTACCATAGTACCCAAAGATAGGTCACACATAAGATAAGCACATTACATACTGAAAATACTAAAAGACAAATATATTCTAGGCCAATGGAAATGCCACAACAAAGACCATGTCTTGATCTACACAAAAATTGAACCCACCGATGGATAGAACTAGATAGAACCTTTCCAGAAACAAAATATGGTTGTTATACCAAAAAGCATTTGATACACGACATGAATGTCCAAGTAGTAGGGATACCAGAAGAACTCTGAAACACAACAACCAATTATATCCACTAAAAAATTCATACTACTTCGTTCACTAAATATCATAGATGTGCCAAAAAGACATATTTCAATAGTTGGAACACATACATCCATCATGATAATCCATTACAAAAAATATAAAGAATAGCGTTTAGAGTGAACTTGATCTATACCATACTGAAGCAAAACCAACCGGTACATACATACAACAGACAACCAACCGGTACAAGGGTTTTGATATCAATGACAACAATGTCAGCATCTCCTCAATATTGTCAACATATCACTCTCCTTCCAATGTAAGTGGAAATAGGCCTACTTTTCTAGTTTTCGTGCATAAGCAAGTGGACCCCATTTTCCCACATACCTTTTTAGTGAATATGACGTGACAATATTCTATTTGTATCTCAATTCTTCTATATTTTATATCTCCATTATGTTTTACATGTGCTATTGTCATAAATGCACTTTTGTATTGTCTACTTGGGGATGATGCAAATGGTTGAGATTTTTCTCTTTTGGTACGTACCATGTTGACCCAAAAATACTTTTGTTTGTTCATGTTATGTGATCTTCTTTCATTGTGCTTCTAGTTCCACTACCTTTGGGAGATGAGGTCAATTAGATACAATTATACTTGATATATATGGGTTATCAAATTCACATATTGATCGCAATTAATGGATCCCTTATGTACTCTCTTTTTATCATGTACTCTATTGCCTTTAATTTTATATACTTAATTTATAAATTGTAAAATTAAAAAATTAGCTTTACAAACCAAGTAAATAAAGTCTTGTGATTGACTTAAAAACCAAGTTAATGACCAGTCAAAACAAAGTACTAATATAAAGAAAAATAACTGGTAGACATTTGAGACCAATATTATCTGGAATCTTCTTATCATTCTTATTTTTCAAGAATTCAAGAATATATGTTACAATAATACCAATTTCAATTATGAAAATAGTTACAAAATTAAATACATCAAATAAAGAAAAATCTAACAAATTTATACGTGTACAAGTGCCCCAAAAAGGTTTGCCTTAGAACCGTAGATTGCAACTTATCCGCCTCATAAATGTGGCTCCTCTAGCTTTTTGCATGTCAAAAACAACTATGTATAGAAAAACCCTTTTATTTTAAATTATTTATCAGTTCGTCTCTGCAAAAGAGATCATATTTTTTTATGAAGCCTTAATTCGATCCTCAACGCTGCACGTGATTCAAATATCCACTTTCAAGCACCCCCTGCCATTAATCATGGTAACACAATCAATTTAAATTTTTGAATCAACTTAAATTAAATTTGAATAATATTATAAGTTAAATTATAAATATATTAAAAATAATCTTTTTAAATTAATATTCTATAAGATTAAATCATATATTACAATTGAATGGAAAGATATTTATACAGATTTGTTTGAAAATTTGGAGTAGATTTTATAATTGATTTGGTGAATGGAAGCATTTCTTATAATAAATAATTTTGTTAAAAACTTAAATATTCTATTACAATTATATGTATTAGGGGAAGAGGTTTAGTTGCCACTCCGTTCTAATGATCATTCACTCTTAATACCTTCACATTAGTATTCCTATAGTTAAAAGGTGTAAACTTTAATTGGAGGAGTTGTACAACTTTACTCATGGGACATAATTACTACAATATTTTGTGCATAAGTAGTAGTAAAAACTATTATTAGGGGAAAATGAATTGGTTCTTAGAGGAATATGAATTGGATTGATTAGTTGTGCAAATTTTTAAGTTGGTTGTAGGGCACCATTATTGAAACATGTTTAAGTAGGTAATGAAAGACACTTCTAATTGGCAATCCAACAGCATTCTTTTTGACTACTCAAAAGAATCTAGAATAATAGCTATAAATAATTAAATCACATATAAAAACATTAAAATAAATCTTGAAAACCTAATATATAATTTAGAAACTTAGAATGCATGAAATTAGCTATAGCTACTCATGATATCCTCCCTGTAATCTTATATCTTCTAATGGTACTTTAGAATGGTAAAGGTTACTTTGGAATGCTATTTAGAAAGGACTGGAATATACAATCTTAGGAGCAAGCTCATAGTAAAAAACCCAATTCAAGTGAGCAACCATATATTAAATGAAAATTACCTCCTGGACATCATATTTCTTTTGGTGTATTGCAGAAGTGGGTGGAGTCCTAGAGGTATACGGGAGTAGAAACCTGTAAAGCTTTCTCTATCTCTTCATACACCTCCGCCAGCCTTGGACGTCCTTGACTTGAGAAAGCTGTGCAAAGAACAGCCAACTTTAGTAGAATTACAAATGCTTCCCTGCAATATTTCCCATTCAACCTTGGATCTGCATATTTCGTAGGATCGATGGGAGTTTCCTGGCTAACCTTCTGTGCCTGTAACACCATCCAATTATAATACCAATTACTTCACATCTGCATTGAGCTATAAACCCTAAAAACAAAAATTGAAGAAAACCCCTTGAACTTGGACAATCTATAATGTTTAGAAATATAGAAGATCTCTAGATAAAACTGAGTATGCAGAGAAAACTGGCCTTTTTAACAAGGGATTCTCGATGAGATTGGTCAAGATCAATTGCTCTTCTGCCTGAAAGAAGTTGAAGTAAAACAATGCCGAAGCCATAAATATCACTAGAGGATGTTAGTCTTCCCTTACTAGCATATTCAGGATCCAGATATCCCAAAGTGCCCTTCACAGCAGTGAAAACATTTGTTTCCTGAATATCAAATATTCTGAGCAGCCCAAAATCTGCAAGCTTTGCTTCCATGGATTCTGTGAGGAGGATATTAGTTGGCTGTAGAGGAAAAAAACACACAAAATTTCAAATAATAAGTATTATAGGAAGAGCTTATCCAATATGAGTTTGAAGAAGAAACTGGAATGTTGGTTTAGGGTTTAGGGTTTTATTTGCCTTTATGTCACGATGAACTATGCATCCATCTGGATAGAGATGAAGAAAACGCAAGCCAACCACACAGTCATTTGCAATATTCACTCTTTGCACCCATGTTAACACTTTGTCCTGTAGGCCTGTTTAATTTAAAGATGTTAATAAATGAATTTACATAATTAATAATGTTCTTGAGTAACCAAACTGCACCAATGGAACTTAGAATTTTTTTGTCTTACATTAGGGTAAAAGGGAACCTGAAAACTGAAGATGGATGTTAAGATAATTTATAAACTCAGTGATAAGAGTGGAGTATTTACCTAGAAGCATCTGAGATAGATTTCCATTGGCACAATATTCATAAACAAAGTATTTCTCACCATCCTCATCACAGTAGCCAAGTAGAGATACCAGATTTTTATGCCTGATTTTTGAAATGGTCTCAATCTCCATTTCGAATGCATCAACCTGTGGAATGTTTTTGCAAATGTGTTTAATGGCTATAAACTGCCCACTCGGAAGCTTTCCCTTGTACACGTTGCCTGCAACAAAAAGGATTTTTTAATTATTTTAATTTTGTTATAGATGTCAATGGAGATAACAGGATAGTAAAATATCCAATAAACTAAATTGAAGAGTACCGTGTTGATAAAGATTTAACAATCAACTAGGGGTTTTTAATGATCATGTATTCTTTTAAAAAAATGTTATATAATCGGAAACTATTAAAAGCCCCAAGATGGCACCCATAGAAGAATGCATCATTTTGGGAGGACAATGATCAATAGTATGGTTCCTATAAGAAAGGATGAGACCAATAAAGGATGTCCATAGGTTTGATTGATAGGTAAGATTTGTTAATTTATTATATGACAATTATTGTATAATAAGATATTTTTATAGTTGGGTTTTTAATATTGATGCAAAGACCACGTCATTTATTTGATCAATAAATTTTACAATTTGAAACAATTATATTTTTACCATCAATAAATAACAAATCAATTAATACATTAATTCATCAAAAATAAAATAGATGTCTAAAAAAAATAATATTATTATATAATACTGACTCCATGAACTAATATATTAAAAGCTCAAACATATACAAATAAGATAAAATGTAATGAACTCTAAAAATACACAAAACAAAATTTTGTTATGTTCTCTTAGCACTCTGATTTATTTTTCCTTATGATTCAGATTGATTATTTTTGTCTATATATGCTATAGGACTCAGATTGATGGAATAAAAAGATAGTTCAAGGATTTATAAAGTGACCTGTACTTCCTTCTCCAAGGAAAGCCCAGGGAGAGGTATAGTTCATTGCATTTGAAATCTCCTCAGATGAAAATCTAATCAAAGGAGACCCATCTGAACCAAATGCTTTGGTTTTAGCTTTACCTGTAGTAGAAGAAGAAAAAATAAGCATTTGTGTGATACCAGCTTTATCCCATGATAAAAATCTAGTCATATAATAGACCTCCTCAGAATTTAGCTCAAATACCTGCTTCCCTTTGTTTAACTTTTTTGGGAAGACAAACGTAAATTAGCCCAACAAGAACGATCATGGCAACGAGTACAACAACTGTTCCAAAAATAGCTGTTCACAGATAAACAAGCCTAATTAGAAACGGTGCTTGCTTGCTTGCAAGAAACACTATTACATTTAATGTTGATTTTTTTTTTTTTTTCTTTTTTTTTGGGTATTGAACAAAGCATGAAGATTAGAGAGAAAAAGTAATAAATTTCTTGATTTTATGATATGGATGATTACCTGGGAGACTTACTCCTTTTCTTTTATGAGAGTAAACGGGATGGAAAACTAATAAAAAGAATAGATGCATTAGATTCTATTAAATAATAATTAAAATATAAATTATCACGAAACTAATTAATTTTATTAATTGATAAATAGGAGATATTTTTTACATCAAGTTAAATTATGATATTGCTATCAGAATTTAACTGTGCAGTTTTTTGAGTCAAACTCATTGACCCATGTTTCATGAGTAGTAGTTCACACGAACCCATCTCTCATGAGAATGAACAGGAAAGATAGATTGGTGTGAACCACTACCTATGAAACATAGGTCAATAAGTTTAACTCAAAAAACTACACAGTTGACTCCTGATAGCTTTGTTGTATAATTACAATGACAAGTAATTGTAAGGGATTTATACATGCTGAAGTGTAACAGGGATTGAAAGAACTTACTTTCCAATGCCAGTTGTTGATATACCAAGCAAGTGGTGGAGGACCCAATCGACTGATGATCATCTATGCGAGAAGAATCCATTGCAATGAGAAGGCCCAGTGCACAATCTTGTGCATTCTCTGTCACATTACTTTCACCACCTATTACCTCATTCAAAACCCCGGTTTCATAAGTGAAGTTTCCAATACAGTCTGTGCAGGCCAGGGTTATATTATCCCTGTCTTGAAGTGTACCACTGCATATTGTTTGTAGAGTATTCAACTGCTTTCCAAGCTTCTTTCCAATGTCATCAACACTCTCATTGTAGCAAAAACCAGCTCCCAATTTGGTGAACTCATAAAAAGAGCAGTTTGCAAGCTCAGAGTGACCTTGGATTAAAATGTCTCTACAAGCCAACATGTCATCGGTGTCCAAGAAGATGGAACTGGAACTGGAACCCCCACTGTGGTTTGCTTTCACAGCCAATGCTTCTGCAAAAGCTACCATTGCATCCATACAGCACGCTTCTTTCTTCACGCCCCTCCAACGTACATACGTATTATTCTCAGCCTTCAAGCAAGTGGGAGAAGGCGAATATGGGTATAACGTGAAATCTAGGCTACAATCTGGACATACAAGTACATCAGTTCAGATTTCATTAAGCAGGGCAGACCATATAATGAAGGAATACGAAAGTACTAAAGTAAAAACAATGAACTATAGTTCATTGTACTATTTCCACATAATAACAGAATAACAGTCAAGCAACAAACAATATAAAGTCAACATAAAGTGTTCGGTTTGGGCCTTTTTTCATTAGACAGTGGTTAATCTCCATGCAAAAAATAAAAATAAAAAAGTAAAATTTTTTTTTTCAGATTTGCAAAAATACACTTTTTAATACAATTTTTTTGATGTTTTTCACCACAAATATAATGATTAAATGCTAAAAGGTCGATACTTGATAATGATAATGATGTTAGCTAGCTCAAAAATATGCTCATAACATATGTTCAAAGATTATGTTCTTATAAGAATGCTAGCCTAGCCGGAAATGAATGGGTGAAGGACATTCATATGTTTCAAATATTTGATAATAATACAAATTAATTAGAAAAATCAATAGATAAGAAAATTTTAGAAGAGCTAGGACCTATGATACACATAAAATAATTAATGAAAAAATCATACATTAATTATTATATTAAGATGTCTACACTATTAACACTTAAAATCTTATGAAGACAAAAACAGTTTGATTGATAAATCATTGTCTGACATACAATTAGACAATAAGAGTTCATGGAAGATGAAATCCAGTGAAGTGGTATTCATTAAAATGTTGAATATACCTGCATCGGCTGTCTTAGTGCAGGAGAATACGGTGAGGAGAGCAACATAAATTGCCAATTGGCTGAACTTTCTTCCTCCATCTACTTTTTTCATCATTGTAATTTGTATTAAATACTGCTCAACAAGGCTGCTTCTTTCTCACCTCAATATTCTACGCATTATTTCGCAAAACTTTGTAACTTACAAAGAAAAGGCTGTTTAATTGCCTTAATTTTTTTGGACAAGAAGTTTGTGAGTTGTTTATAAACTAAAATACATTGGTTGTGATAATCGGGGTGGATGTCCCATTTGCATTATTCCCAACGATGGCTTTCTCTCTTTTTTAACAGCGATGTTTTTTTTAATTTGGTTATGACAAATATATTGAAATTTTTGATGTCAGTAGACCAACTTTAGAGATTTACGATATACAAGTTGATTTTATATTTAAAACGTTATTGTCGGATTGTTTATTTTTAAAAGGCAATTAACAAGAAAACTACCTCGATATTTCAAGGCTAAACAGATTTATATGAGTTTGTCTTATAAAAAATAGCATTGAAATTATCTGCGAAGGAATCAAAATACGGAGGTTATATAAGTGTATTAATACTCTCAATAGAATTTTATATAACATATTTATATTAAAAATGTAAGTGTAATCGACTAAGAGATACAATATCATTGTAGATAAGATTTTATTGTTATTGTTATTATTTATTATTTTTAATAGAATATTTAAATATTCTAACATAATAGTCTTAATCTTTAATATTATTTTAATAAAATATTATATTTAATATTTATATAATATTATATTAATAGATAATATACTATTCTAATAATAAATAATGTAATATTATAATATAAATAAGATTTATTATTTAATATTTGAAAATAACGTAAAAATAAAAATTTAATTCAAAAGAATAAATGATTATTTATATCTAATTTAATTTGATATAATAGATAAGCAGTTTATTTCCATGCTTTTTGTTTTTACGGAAGAAAGAGTGATGCTATTATATGGAAAAGGAAGAGAGCTTTATATATAATAAAATGTGTTGTATTTTTATTTTAAATTAATGAATATATTAATGTAGAATTATTATTTTCTAAACTTTGGATTAGAAAATATCACATATTATTTATTTATTACACAAATAAAATTAGGATATAGTTGAAGTTGAATATAATACATAATAATTTTTCATAAAAAGCAATAGCCTTAAAATTTTACAAAAAAGTTAATTCAAACTAAAAAAGAAAACTAGAGTTAGATATGCAAACTAGAGGTGCACAATATGCACAATGTGCAAACTAAAGCCCAACTAGGTCAAACTAAACTAAATTAGGCTCAACTAAGTGAGATTAAACTAGGCATGCATGTGCAAATATGTGCTCAACTATTGATGAGAATGTTCTTGAGAATATGTATAGCCCAACTAGACTGAACTAAACTAAACGAGGCCCTGTCGGGTATTTTTCTTGCTACCTCTTTTCCTAGGTGAAGGTATGAGATTCAGATTTGGGGATTTGAAACCTAGGACAAATACCCAACACCATCAATAGACCAGAGACAAGAAAATCCAACAATAACAAGGTACTTGTACCTTCTTCTCTTTGAGCTCCACATCACTCAGGTGGATATACCTAATCTGCACACAAATAAGTCCTTTTGACATACAACACCTTGCAGATATATAACTATGGATAGTTCTCAAGCCTATAGGTAACAGGTACCTCAAAGTCTATCAAATCTTGTGCAACATCCCACTTGCACTAAGTATGCTTGAGAACTAGACCTGTTCTAACTCCTTTCCAACAAACATGAAAGGGAAACAAACTTTCTTTGAATTTATGGATTAATGAATCCCTGGAAATATCCCAAGCCCCTCATAGATTAGTGCCTTATCCAATGGGCAACAGAGTCAAACATGAAACTGCAAAAGAAAGATTATGAACAACAAAAAGAGCAGCTCCGTCTAATATGTCTAATGCCTTACATTGATATACCAGCTAATATCATCATTAAGTTCTACTTGTGAATCCACTTAGGCCCCGTTTGGTTGAGGAATTAGAATTTGACTCAAAACCTGATTATCTCAAAATAAGGTTTTGAAATTCCGGTTTTGTGTATTCGAAAGATAGTTTAGACCGTTTGGTTGACTCGGAAGATGATTGAGACAATCCATCTTCTGGGTTTGGTTGCAAACTTCAAAATTAGAATTGGAATTAGATTTAAAACTGTTATAAAAAAGTTGTCACATTTATAAAATATAAGTCATTAAATTTCACCTTTATAAACTAAAATAATAATAGGATAAAGAATATAATTTGATAAATTAAAATAATAATACGTAAAATATACTAAAGATTAATGTTTATTAAAAAAAAATTAATATACATAAAACTATAAAATATTAAATAAATTTAAACCTGTTTAATATTAAAAAGTAAATTAAAACAAACAAAATTAAATATATCTTAATGCATATATAACCAAAATAAAAACAAAACAAAAACCACACTATTACCCTTACATCTCCATTGGCCAAGACAATTCAATTTCTTGTTCAAAACAAATACTTACAACATTGAGTATTAAAATAATTACTAATTCAATCACAAATAAAATCAATTTAAACTTAATGGCAGCGGTTTTAGCGTATGAGCAGAGCTCCAATGGCAGACGGATAGAATAGAGAGGTGAGAGGGTTGGTGGCGGGCTGCAACACTCATTCATTGGACGAATACATTAACAGTTGTAATGAATACATTAACAACTGCACCGAACTTTTCCCAATTTTATTAATTTTTAAACACTGCCGAAACAGATGCTGCCAGACCTGACACCATATAAAATACAATCTATAAAAAATGATTTTGGGTTTTATAATTTGAATTCCACCTATTTGAGTGGAAGTGGAACTTCCAGAAGTTCAACGAAAATGAGAATTTGAAAACACAAACCAGGTTTTAAATTTTGCGACCCAAACGGTGGATTCAGCTCAAAACTGGAAAATACACTGCCAATTCAAGTTGTATTCCCGCAAACAAACGGGGCCTTATAGTACTCAAACATGCAAATATCCACTCAAAGTATTTAACTCTCCCCTTAGAAGAGACCCTGGAACAGATACTTCATTAATCGACAAAATACTGAAAGACAAACTTGAATATGCTTAATATTCAAGCTCATACATATTTGAAAATAAGAACTCCAAATCATAGTCATCTAAACAAATGAATTAACCTCCTCCTTGAAGAGAACCAATGAATAGAAAACTCCACTATAGGGGAACTACAATGGATAAAACCGAAACACCCTTGATGCCCCAATCTATATAACTTGAGATCACCAAAATGGAGACAACTTAATGACAAATCATTGACACCTAAACTATTGAATTCCTCATTCATAAAACAAACTATTAAAAAGTACAACCTTCTCTGCAACCATAAGCTTGAGAACACATTATATGTACAGGGAAAATAGAGAAGATTTCCAAAGTTGGAACCACACTTTGAACCTCATCTTTACAAAGATTTGGAACCCTCTTAGAACCTACTTTTTCTAAAAAGAATCAGAACCTTTACTACTGAGAGAAAGAAATAATATATAGAAGAGGGAAACCCTAAAAATTATATCCTATTGACACATGTCCTCTCCTCAAAATTGATTAGTTTGAAAAATATCTCCTCAGCAAGTCCAACTGACCCATAAATATCTGCCTCTGCCCCAAAAATCTGATCCAACCATGTCGTGGCCACAAAATATCAACCCTGACAGTAAACTCATCCTTTCACCTCTTTGTTACTTGGAATACAGAGCTATGACCATAAAAACCGTAGAAAATCAAATCCAACCCCTTGTAACGGTCACATTGGTGCGCTGAAAACATCAACGACCCATATTCAAACATTTCATTAGCTTTAAATTGCATTCGTAGATCTCTTTTTAAAACACTCGAGCATCAAGTAGAAAGGTAACTTGAGCCCGATCAACCCTTCAATGACCACCATGTGGCAAGCCCTGATTGGCCTTGGAACCCACATGTTGACCACCCTAACATTGTCGATTGACAACCTAAGCCACGTGTCATCATCATGTGATCTCGTCCCTCATAACTTCCTCACATCTTTTTTCACGAGATCAAAAAAACCATTGGATCTGAGCCCCCTTTAACCTCTCTTAGCCTCGCCTTCCTTAACTTTCCTTCCATACATCACCACCTCATGATCCCACAAAGTTTCTCTCTCCACTTCCATCTGATTGCGAGATTGTGAGGTTTCGCCATCTGTCACCTTCGGACCCGCATCTTCATTTCCTTCTTTTCCTTGACATGGACACGCGTCGTGCCTTCTCTATCCCGTGCTAATTTCATCTACCTTCGTGGGATAGAAATTTCATGCCACCTATCAACTTGGTCCCACCTTCCTCACTTCCTTGATCGCCCCAGCTTGGACACGCGTCGCACCCTCACTATCCTGTGATGACATCATCTCTATGTCATCACCCTTCGTGGAATAGTGATGAGATACCACCTGTCTACCCCATCCCTACATTTTTTCTTCTTTCCTTTGTGACATGGAACTACCTAACTCATCGAGACCTCTGCCACATCACCAACCTTCCTAGCCAACCATGTTATATGTCACAACCTCAGGATCCCATGAATTTTCTCTTTCATGATCACTTGGATTGTGGGATTGCGAGAGCACACCACTTATCCTCTTGGGCCCATTGCATTCCTCTCATCATCCTCATTTTCACTTTAACACATGTTGTAATGTTGCACTCTCGAGCTATTTTTGTCTCCTGATAAATCTCTTCACAAGATCACAAGAATGTGCCACATGTCCTCCGACCTGACCA
Organism: Thuja plicata; assembly: GCA_018584345.1. Lineage (NCBI taxonomy): Eukaryota > Viridiplantae > Streptophyta > Pinopsida > Cupressales > Cupressaceae > Thuja > Thuja plicata. The sequence goes on from MU225914.1 coordinate 330,266, forward strand.
TGGGCCCACAAAACTTCTCCATGTAATTGCCAGCTATCTGGCACTAATCATGGACTCCTTCAAACTGCCTTCCAAATAGGTGCATGCCCTTTTGGCACTTCATAATATTGCGCTGGGACTTAAAAACCATAAAGCACTTCCCAACACGGCCAATGTGGGATATATCCCCTTAAGTGTTTTTTTTTTAAATAACACAGAGCAGAACAAGCACCATGAAACTCTGGCTATTTCCTTCATTATAGACGTGCATGGAAGATCCATGGCTGGTTTAAATGATTCTTTCCTTTCCTTTCCAGACCCTCCACTGAAAAATGAGACCAAAAGAACCCTCTGGCATTCTAGATTTCCGTGACAATACATGGATGTCTCTGCAAAATGTGACATGGTACTCTTAGAAAATGAGAGTACCAACTGGATCAACTAAGTGAAATTAAACTATGTATGCATGTGCAAATATGTGCTCAACTATAGATGAGAATGTTCTTGAGCATAGGTATAATTAATTTATGCGACATATGCAAATGTGCCTAATGAAACAAATATAAATATATGCATGCTCTAACATCTCCTATTAAGTGAAACTTTGGGAGAAGTTAAAACCTCTAATTATGAAATGCAAGAATGAATGGATGCAAATAATCAAGCTTGATTAGGTACCCATGTTCAAGGCAATGCAATGTAATCTCTCACAAATGGAGTAAACGAGAAAAATATGTAAATGCTCAAAATTGGTTAAAACATGTAGTGTCATTTTTACATTGCAATCGAAACATCATTTTGAAAACCCTAATTGTTCTTCTATGTTGTGCATATGGTATTTATCATGTGTCGAAATCGTATCATTCATAATTGATTAACATTAAAATTTATTAATTAATCACTAACATTTTTCCTTGATTCACATCATATTCTATTGATTTGACTTAATTAATAATGTTTGAAACAAATGAATTCCTATAAAAATAAATCCTTTGTCTTATCAATTTATTCAAAATCGATCAAATTTGAATAATTTGCCCTCTTTATGGGCAAACAACCATTAATTTACCCTAGTTCTTAGTCTTGATAAATAAATCTCATTTATTTATCCCTTTTCCCAAGTCTCACTATTAATTAATTTACTATTATTTAATTGGTTGATTTCATGTATTTAGAATTTCTTAATTCCTAAATTCCTAATTGCTAACTTGTGAGGAAATAACAAATTTTCTAATTCAATTAATTCTCACTTTCCCACATGGGATTAAATTCCTACTAATTAGCCTCCACTCCCTATTTTCCAGCCTCCAAATTCCTCACACCTTCGCTTCTCATTTTCTCACTAATTTAGCCTATCCCTTTCCTTTCCAATTTCCTTTGATTTAGGCATTCCAAAATACATTTCAATCTTACCATAATTTATCATAAATCATGTCATTTTTCCCAATTGTGCTTAATTTGCCAATTTGGTGATTTATTGTCAAATCTCTATAGATTGGACTCAATTTCTCTCTCTTTTTGTTAACCACATCTTTTGAATCTTCTCATTATTATGGTCATTTTTCTTTCATAATTGAGTGCACTTTGTCATTATGGGAGCTACATCAACTCACTTGGAGAAGCAAGAAAGGACATTGAAGTCCAATTGAAGGAGTGATTTATGTTTTATGTTTTCATGTTTTTAGTCTATCTAAATTGATTTAATATTAGGTTAGGATCCTTGTTTGTATGCATTTATGGTCTGGTGTTGCACTAGCATGCAATGGTTCTAATTTTCCTATCCCCACATTCGGTGAACCTGACATGAACCCTCGTACTAATGATTTTGTGTGTTTTTTTGTTTGCATGTAGGCAAATGGAAGAATTTGGAGTCTAACTTATGATCTATGTAGGGTGTCTTGTGTTAAGCATGAAATTAATTACAATTTCTATTTTTTCTCAATAATTAGATTAAAGGGGTTTAAAATTAACAATAACTTTCATCTAGCCTAATTAGGGGGAAAATGAACTACAAAGTGAACATAGCCTAATTAGTGTGATAAATGAACTACACATTGCACATAGTCTAATTAGGTGGATCACAGAACCCAATTTTTTTACTTAGATCTAAATAGGTGGATGAATTGTTGGAATAGTCCCAAGGGATAAATGAGAGGGGGGCGGGTGAATCAGTTATCAACTAGTTTAATTTTTTTCTTCAATTAATTACAGAATAACATTAAGTATTAACACATTCAGATAATACAAGATAGAACACAACAATTTTGGTTACGGGGAAACCAAATAGGTAAAAACCCCGGTGGGAATTAGCACCCACAAAGAACTGTACTTTAGTATAATTAACCCTGTTAGAAGATCTTGCAACCCTGTTAGGAGTTTTTCTTTACAATGCAATAAGTACAGTGACCTGGTTAAGTGTCTGACCCTATTAGGAGTCTTTTACAAATAACCCTATTAGGGGTGAGGACTCACTATCCAAAAAGCTCACTGCTAAAATGATGAAGGTTGCAACCTTCAGTAAAATAGATATGCACTATATCTGATAAATGAACTGTTTGAGTAGACCTGCTGTCTTGATCAATTCCAGTGTTTTGTATACTTCCACTTCTTCACATAGATATTTTCTTGATGAATGAAATGTCTCTACTATCCCAAAACAACAGACATTCTGTTCTATACTTTTTCTGTCTCTTTTCTTCTCATTCACACTTAGCGTTCACACAATGAACTACTATAAGTATCTTCCCAGAAGATGTGATCTTAGTCGGCTTTAGGAGTCCCTTAAATACTTCTTTTGTCGGCCAAATCAAGCATGCAACCTGATTAGAATCACACAACCCAAACTGAATAGACGCGACGCTTCACATAGTTGGCTCTACCAAATTGACTCAATTATCCCGCTTCTATTAGAACACATTTAGCACCTTTAGATAATTAAATTTAACTCATAAATAAACATGAATACAAACACGCATATCCCAAAGATAGGCGCAACTCAAGAAATAATGTAATTACATCGGCTCTTCATAGATAATCTTCAGTCACTGTAACTGTCAAAGCAGACTAACATAACTCAACTAAAACTACATATTTGACTCTGTGTGAATGCACATAGCAACCAGAACATGTGTACACCATGGAAATAAACACACAAGGCTCCAAAACATCTATGTTGATAATTTCTTATAGGACACTACTGTATATTATATGTTGCCATCAATGACAAACATACAATCAACAATTTGCACAGAAGAAAATCTCCAAAAATCTCCCCCTTTGACATTGATGGCAATATATGATATGAAGAACACCATCAACCCAAAGTATCCTCCTTATTTTTACAATCTTCTCAATATCATCATCAAGGGTTCCTGTTTACTACTGCTACTCTTCTGACTGTGTTTTTATTTTCATGATTATATGCTCCCCCAGAGTATATGTTGTAATGTCCCCTTTTTCGTGAGCAATGGAGTTCAAAGGAATTAGCCTATTCCTGATCCTTGTAGGCTAATGGGACTTGATAAGAGGACCATGAGGCAGTTACCCAGTTACTTGGTTGGCTCATTTCTTGGTCATATGAAGGTTTTCCTATTATCAGCATGGATGTTTCTAATTTTGGAAACCTTATTTTATGTTATAATGTTATATTGCACTTTAGGAGTTGGGTTATATTTTATAATTATAAAGTGCAATATTAAAATAATAAAATAATATTATAATATTCCTTCTAGAAGGTGACTTGAGAAAGTTCTAGAAGGAGGCCGACCTATTGAGGAAAAAGAATAAATAGGCATTGAGGGCTCATTCTCTATCATCCAGATTTGTTGTTGATGTTGTTGTTTGTTGTGGATGTGCATTGTGGAGCCTAGGGTTTCTGCAGTAGTCACAATTGGCCATTGAGAATGAAAACTCTCAATTGGTACGAAATTTTGAGGGTGTGAAATATCACTTGAATTATTGCAAAGTTGAGGAAGTTGCTTCAGACTTTCTACTTGTACTCTAAAGAAAATTATATGGCCTTTGGCCAAACTTTTGGTGGTATCGATTTGAAGAGATAAATTGGTGCATTGCTAGAGTCCTTTTGGTGTATTGAGACTTCATCAAAATTGTTATTAAAGGTAAAATCTACATCTTTATCAATTCTGGAATAAATTACAGTCATATATATCAGCTTGAGGGAGCCATGATTTAGCTTATTGCAGCCATAACATCCATTGATCTTGGACTTGATTAGTAGTGCTTGACTTCTAAAGAG
>MU225914.1:344978-357439 GCA_018584345.1 Thuja plicata
TTAGCTCTCAGCACATTTGTGTCTCCACCATAGATAGTTGTAAGTTTTTCCCACATCTGCTTTGCATTTGTGCAGCTCTTTATATCATCAAACTCTGAATAGCTCAATGAGGAGGCGATCTCCAACACTGCTTGATTGTGCTCTTTCTTTTCTCTTAGTTGAGCAGCTGTGAGAGGAGTAGTAGGTGATACATAGTCATTTTCAATAAGTCTCTTAGCATCATCTCCAATACCAGCCAAATGCAGTTTCATCAAACTCTGCCATGCAGGAAAGTTATCTTTGTTCAGCTTAGGAACCTCCTTCTTATACATCTTGATCTTTTCTCTCCAATTACCTTCAAACTATTTTTAGGAGACCAATGCTTTGATAGAAATTGTTATAATGAATTTAGAATAATTGAGAGGGGAGGGGTGAATCAGTTATCCTTAGGTCTAGATGTAGCAAATTAAAACTTTCTGTATTTCAGATCTACTCGGCAGTAGTAGCATAAGTCAACAACTTTAATCATGCAATTTACTATCTATTGAAATTAGCTTGTAGAAACATAACAATAAAAAAAACCATAAGCATTCACACAAGTTGACAAAAGTATTTAACATGGAAACCCAATATGGGAAAAACCATCAGTAACATGCTACCAAGTTTTCACTCTTCTGAAGTGAGATCTGTGAGGAGCCAACCGTGTTAAAGGTTACAATAACACACTGCTAGGTGTGACCTAGTTAAAAGATTTAATCACCTTGTCAGGAGTGGCCTTGTTAGAGGACTTAGAAAATTCCACCTGAATGTCACCTTGTTAGAGGATTTATACAAATGACTATTAGGTCAACCTTGTTAAAGGATTTCACTAATACAATGGTTAGAAAGTAATCAGCAGTTGTGATCTGATACATGCAACTTACTTTGCAAATTCAGATCCAATTACAGCTTTGATGTTAACTTACTGGATAGCATGCATTGTCAATTCAACCTTCTAATCTGCTTGGAAATCTGTCAAGCAATCACACATGCAACTCTCTGCTTCTATATTCAGCCTTCTCTACTAGATCATGCCAAACAGTAAATCAACTATGCAACCGTTTTGCATACATACATGTACTTCACATTTTGCAGCACACTTCAGCATCCCCTGAATGAATAACCCCTTGAGTTTTATCATATACCTCTCTTTCTAGGTAAGATAAATCTTTTGCCACTTAAACAAGATCGTAGATCTTAGGTTAGGTCAGATCCAATGGATCATTCCATCTTTGCATTACATTTACTTCTCCAAAGTAGTCTCTAATTAAATATTGAAACCATGCATTAATTATGGTTACCCATACATTAAATGATGTGGATCAATATTTAATTAACATTACATATCCCAATAAAATTAACTAAGTCGACCAGAGATCTCAAATCTCCTCATTAATCCAATTACTGTAAGTCGGCCAACATCACTATTTCCACTCGGCAATTTCACTGGTGCTTGGCATTGAACAAATTTTCTCGTCATAAACAACTTTTCTCAGCACAAGTAGCTTTGCTTGGCATAAGCAACTTTTCTCAGCACAAGCCAAACTTGCTCGACACAGAACATCCAGAAAAACTCGACACAGAACATCCAGAAAAACTATCTTTGAAAGATAAACAACTAATTGCTTTAACAGAGTGCCAACTGATCAAGTACCCTTTTATTTGCCTTAACTCAACCATTCACTTGGTCTTCTTGTTAAATCTTCTTCATCAACAATAGATATGGTACTCAAATAGATAACAATAGTCCCACTAGTTAAGGTTTGACAGCAATGACAATAATAATTGCTTGCATTGTCACTTTCCAACAATCGGTTGCCAAAGCTTAACAACCTGATGCATTTCATTGTTACAATCTTTTATCCAAAATGTTCAAGAAATAAAAACCGATACCCTTCCATTGATAGGGGAATAATATGCAATCAAAATTCACATTGAATATAGAACAAAAATTAATTCTATAAAACTTAAACACAAACTTAGCAAAGCAATTACATTTCAATCGAAATAAAAGATTACACAAGGCTGGCGGCTTTCTAGCTTTCCAGCCAGAGAGCCCCAATTTTCTCCACTCTTGATTACTCTCTCCTACTATTACCCTTAGCCTTTTCCCACAACACTCTATTCAATTTCATTTGTCTATTTAAAGACCATCCTGCTCTCTCCTCACCGTAATTCCTTGCAGTTACATGCATTTCTCTTTTACGAGATTCTAGAAATTGTCCATTTTTAATGGTGTCTAATAATAGACAAATCCATCATGATTCTACTTGTCCACTCAAAATGATAAAAAATCTATGGTGGTTACAAATTCCATTTAATTAAATTTTTAATTTTAATGCTTTCAAGGCATATGCCCATATGGCATTTATAGATTGCATTCTAAAACTTACATAGCACTGTGGTTTTTAACATTAACCATAAAATTAATTCAATTGGGGGGTGCTCCTACACCAATTGCATAGTCCCGAAACAACTTGATAGCTTCCAGTTTGCTCACAGGGGAAAATGTATCAGTGTAGTCTATTCCTTCTCTCTGCACATATCCTTTAGATACCAGTCTTGCTTTGTTTCTTACCAATGTACCTTCTTCATTCATCTTATTCCTGAATATCCACTTTGTTCCAATCACATTCTTTTCATGTGGTCTAGGGACCAGTTCCCATGTATCATTCTTGATTATCTAATCCAATTCTTCTTTCATAGCACCTTGCCAATCTGAATCATTGCACGCATCTTCAACACTTAAGGGTTCATTCTGAGAAAGTAAGCATACCTCTTCATCAATAGTTGAACCTTTTTCTCTGGATCTTGTCAAGACTTTAGCGCTCTGATCTCCAATGATTTCTTCCTTAGAGTGGTATTTAGATGTGTTTTTTGAGTTTTTAGGAGTGGCACTCTCATTTGTAATCTATGATTCTTCTTGACTTGGTTCAGGATTGTTGCATGAAACATCAATACAGTCAAACATTTCTTCAATAGTTGTGTCCTTACTGATAGGTCAAGGTACATCTTCAGTCATGGGAGCATATTCATAGTAGCTTTTTTGAATCATAAACTTCTCATCAATCTTTACATGAGTAATTTCAATGATCTTCTTCAATCTTAGATTAAAAGATCTATAGGCTTTGCTTTTAGTAGAGTAACCAATAAAAATACCTTCATCGCTTCTAGCATCAAACTTTCCAATATCGTCATCTCTCTTGATGTAGCACTTGCTTCCAAAGATTTTGAAGTATTTTACAGTGGGTACATTACCAAACCAAAGTTCATAAGGTGTCTTATCTGCACCTGGCCTTAATTGGATTCTATTGATAGTGTAGATTGTTGTATTAACCACATCTCTCCAATAGGTATGGGAAACCTTTCCTTCAATCATGATTGTGAATTCTATGTCGAGTATTATCTTGTTCCTTCTTTCTACAATCCCATTCTGCTGAGGGGTTCTAGGAGCACTTAACTGTCTTTTGATTCCATGTTCTTCGCAGTAGTTATAAAACTGGTCAGAGGTGAATTCTCCTCCTCTATCTGATCTCAGACATTTTATCTTCAATCCAGATTCATTTTCAACCTTAGATTTGAATACTTTGAACTTCTCAAAAGCTTCAGATTTGTCTTTTAAGAATGAAACCCACATCATCCTTGAGAAATCATCAACAAACAAAATTAAATACCTCTTGCCATAGTATGATCTTGTTTGAGTTGGTCCACATAGGTCTGTATGTATAAGATCTAATTTGTTCTCTGCTAAGTTTTGATTGCTTCTGAAGAGGACCTTACATGCTTCCCCACCACACATTCCCTTCACATAGTATCAACTGGTCTTACAATACTTGGAAGGTCTCTTACTCCCTTTACATTACTTATCTTTACTATGTTGTCAAAATTGATATGAAAAAGTCTCTTGTGCCATAGCCAATTGTCATCCACTTTTGCAAAAAAACAACTTACTTCAAAGTTGAGCTGAAAGGCATTACCTTTGGTCTTTGAACCTGATGCAATCATGTCTCCTTCTTTGTTGTTAATGATGCACTTGTTGTCTTTGAATTCTAACTGATATCCTTTGTCAAGTAATTGTCCAACACTTAGAAGGTTGTGATGTAAACCATCAACATAAAGAACATCATCTATTTTTTTCTTTCCATCTAAGGTAATAGAACCCCTGCCTATGATAGGTTTGGGAGTGTTATCTCCAAATATAACCATGCCACCTTTTTACTTATCTATATGTACAAATCTATCTTTGTCACCTATCATGTGATGTGAACAACCATTGTCTATGAGCCAGTCTATTCTGATGTCTTCTTTGGAAAGTAATGCTAACTCTTATGCTTCTTTTTCATCTTCAATGTCCATCTCCTCAAGCATTTTCTCAATGTCTTTAATGGAAAAAAATCCTATTTCATCTTCTCTTGAATCATCATCAGTTACACCATCTTCAGCATGATAGCATTCCTTAGTTTACTTGGGTTTGTAATCTGATCTGAACTTCTTGACTCTTGTAGGACACTTGGATGCAAAGTGGCCAACTTTGTTGCATGAAAAGCATTTGAATGGTAGCTATCCTTCATTTTTCCCTTAACCTTTTCTTTCCTTTTTGGAAATCATAGCAGTGATTTCTTCTAGTTCAGTGTCAACTTCTTCCTTCTCATTTGAGTTGCTTAAAGATTTCTTACCATAGACTGAGGCTTTGAAAGTTGTTTCCATTTTAGGTTCTATCTTCAATCTTGATATCTCAAATGCAGACATTTTTCTAATCAGGGTTTCTCTTTTTAAGTCCTTTGAGAATTGCATGGTTTTATCCCTGATGTTAATCTTTCTTTCATAATCTGCTGTCAATGTGGTCATCAGTTTGTCCATTATGTCATCCTCTAAAATTTCTCCACCATTGAACCTGATACCTAATACTGCTTCATTAATCCTTTGATTGTAATATGTGATGTTTCGTTCAGGTGGCATCTCTAAATTATTGTATCTTTTCTTCCATGTCTTTCTACGTGCATTCTTTGCTTGGATGTCTCCTTCAAACATATCTTCTAAGTGTTTCCAGATTGAATATGCTCTTTTTTCCTTTTTGATCTCAGAAAATTCACTGTCAGATAGGGCACTGATTAGGGCCTCCTTGGAAATTGCATTTTGAGTGAATACTTCTTTTTGTTTATTTGTAGAGTCTTCTTCTGCAAGGTCTTTCAAGGTGAGAACATCAATTTCATGAGTAGCAATCTCATAGATCTCAAAACCAACGCACTGAAGATGTGTTATCATTTTATTCTTCCAATCCAGATAGTTCTCTCCATCAAACTTAGGAATATCTTTCCTGAAGTACGCCATTTGATCTACCTTAAGCTATTAGGGTTTCTCTCCAAGGAACTTGGCTCTGATGCCCATTGTTGGAATAGTCCCAAGGGATAACTGAGAGGGGGGGGTGAATCAATTATCCACTAGTTTAATTCTTTTCTACAATTAATTACAGAATAACATTAAGCATTAACACATTCAGATAATACAAGATATAACACAACAATTTTGGTTACAGGGAAACCAAATAGGTAAAAACCCCGGTGGGAATTAGCACCCACAAAGAACTATACTTGAGTATAATTATCTCTGTTAGAAGATCTTGCAACCCTGCTAGGAGTTGTTCTTTACAATGCAATAAGTACAATGACCTGGTTAAGGGTCTAACCCTGTTAGGAGTCTTTTACAAATAACCCTGTTAAGGGTGAGGACTCACTGTCCAAAAAACTCACTGCTAAAATGATGAAGGCTGCAACCTTCAGTAAAACACATATGCCCTATATCAGATAAATGAACTATTTGAGTAGACCTTCTGTCTTGATCTGTTCTAGTGTTTTGTATACTTCCACTTCTTCACATAGATCTTTTCTTGATGAATGAAATGTCTCTACTGTCTCAAAACAATAGACATTTTGTTCTGTACTTTTTCTGTCTCTTTTCTTCTCATTCACACTTAGTGTTCACCAAATGAACTACTATAAGTATCTTCCAGAAGATGTGATATTATTCGACTTTAGGATTCCCTTCAATAATTCTTTTGTCGGCCAAATCAAGCATGCAACCTAATTAGAATCATGCAACCCAAACTGAATAGACATGATGCTTCACATAGTCGGCTCTACCAAACTGACTCAATTATCCCACTTCAGTTAGAACACATTTAGCACCTTTAGATAATTAACTTTAACTCATAACTAAACATGAATACAAACACGCATATCCCAAAGATAGGCGCAACTCAAGAAACAATGTAATTACATAGGCTCTTCACAGATAATCTTCAGTCACTGTAACTGTCAAAACAAACTAACATAACTCAACTGAAACTGCATATCAGACTCTGCGTGAATGCACATAGCAACCAAAACATGTGTACACCATGGAAATAAACACGCAAGGCTCCAAAACATTTGTACTGATAATTGCTTACAGGACACTGTTGTATATTATATGTTGTAATCAATGACAAACATACAATCAACAATTTGCACTGAAGCAAATCTCCAACATGAACAACAATTTTTAGCTAGTTTTAATTACAAAGGAAAAGAACCATAATTTGTGTTATTTTAATCAAATATCCTTTCTAATTGGTAAAATCAACAATATTTTTATGTGTGTGGTGCATTAGGTACATTTTTTTAATCTTAAAAATAAAGAATGAACATATCCTCTCCCCTTGCTTTTGTGGATCTTGGGTGTAAGAGAAATTCATTCTATCTTTCTTAGAGGGCACACCTCTTGATAATTTCATAAGGACAGGTCAGAGGGGAAAACCCAAGAGATAATAAGATAAAACCAAGACACTCTTAGTCACTATATAAAATGAGTGGGAGCAAAACTGCCTCATTACAGGTGCTAATTTCCTACCCATGTTGAATTCCCCAATACCTATGTTATACAAGAACGAAGCCTCCTGAGGGAGAGAGCATGTAGGGCTTCCTGAATGAGATTCCCAGACTAAATTAATTTTGTTATATCTCACCAAAATCCTTATATTTTATAGTACAAGGGGCCACCCATGCCTCTGAAGTCGTTACGCATTCTCATAGTTCTTAGTAGAGGCAACGATTCTTTGGAAAGTGATTACCCAAGGATTCCAAAGTTTGGTTTTCCTGGAAAGTGAGTGAACTATAAGGAGGAGTCCATGCTACCAAAATTCTAAGCTACCTACTCTAAATGAGTGCGGATCAAATTTATCCATAGTGGGAATCCAATGAATATTGTCTCAGCAGCCTAGGTTGCAAGGTGTTTGTGCATACGGTGAAAAGAACCAGTTCTATTTTAAGTATCTTATGTGGGTGTCACAATTAAAATATTCAAAACCTCACCAAAACATTTCAAAAAGTTGCAAAACCTTGTCAAAGAATTCAAAGTTATTTCAAAATATTTCAAAACTGTGGCAAGACATTCAAAACTATTTCAAAACCTTGTCATAAAATTTTCAAAACATGAAATTTCAAGAAAACCTTGGAGTCTTGTTACAACTTTAGAGTAATCTATGCATTTATTTATTTCATTTAAGCTCATTCCAAAATCATTATTCCTTGTCATAATTTCATATTACATCCTCATTATCATTATAGTTGCATTATCATCTTCATTTTCATGTTTTTTTGTTTCCACCTACACAAAAACCATTTAGATATGATAAAATGGTGATAGATAATTGTATTGAAATAATAAATGAACAATAGATATGCTAGAAAAAGATAAAGAAAGTGATATGCTATCAAGAATGCCAATGAGATGAATTAAGAGACTCCCCTTAACAAGATAGAAGCCAAGTAACAAATATGGAAGAGTCAACATGTTGCCAATGCAATGAATAACACAAAAATGTGATGACAAACATCAAGATGAGATGAAAGAGTTGCATAGAATGATAAAGAAGAGTGCCAAAATTGTGAAGAAGAAAAAATGAAGTTCAAAATAGGATTATAAGATTTTTGGGTTGAATCTCACATCGATGGACAGAGGAATTGGTTGTTACAATTATAGAGTGGTAGTTTGTAATTCTCAAATAGTAGCCTGCATGTCTACAAATTCACAGACAAGTATGCGCCACATGAACGTCACCACAACACACACACATATTGTGACATCTAGGCTGCATGGCTGATATTTTGAAGGGTGGTGAGAATGCATAACAGATAAGCATGAAAGGTGGCATGAATTTTTTGTTTTAAGCTAAGGTAGGAACACTAAAAAATGAAAAATTACATTGGTGACACATTTTCAAAATTATAAATAGACTCATCCACAAGTGCATAGTTAGCATCCTTAGTAGCCTCAATAGGGATATCAATAAGGAACCTACTAAAATTTGTTAAAATAAAGCATAAAGTCATTTCTATTCAAGATCCCTCTAAATGATCTCTAGGGTTACCCTCTTGAGCTTGACAAGGCTTAACAAAAATAATAGGTGCTTTAACCTTTTATTCATGGCATTACCCAATCCTTGAACATGAGCATGTAGGTTTTTTCCTTGTGTTATAAAGATAGGTCATCTTGGTTGCAGAAAAGTGAGATCCTTATGATGGGGTTTGACATGTAGAATAGAACACAAAAAACCTCTATTCAAATAATCATTTTGAATTGACTTCATACAAGTTTGCACAATTTTTTATTATCTTGTTATCTAACGGTTTTGAATGTAATTCAACACATATTAATTCAACTCATTAAAAATAAAATAAATCTAGGAATGCTGAAGAGAACCTTAATTTGCACCAAATTCATCTAGGATGCTTCATCAATATTTTTTATATTCTTCAATGACATAAAGTCGATTTAATTAAAGAGGCCAACCTAAGAAAAGATTACCCTTATGCTCCAACAATTTCCCCAATGTATTTTCTAGTCCTTATTTTGTAATAGATATCAAGGACAAGGTGACATAATCTCCAACCATTCACAATCACCCAAATCAATTCCATGAGCTTTATATCATTTATGTACATTGGGTCGATACCACATAGATCATGAGATTAATCCCATCAACATAAACTCAAACTACAATAAATTTTACAAAATATATACTTAGAATTTTATACTATTAATGATTAAAACTTTTACAACATTAAAATTAAATCGATCAGATTTCTACAATCCATTGAATTTAGAGTTGAATTTCTAGCTTTGATTGTGTATGTTTTTTAGCATCAACTCCAGAAATTCAACTCTAAACATTAAAATTATTCTTCTTAAAAAAAATTGAACTATTTATGTAGTCCTTTTTTATTTAATTTTAAATATCAATCACAAATATCCATTCTCAACTAGAAATAATTGATCCATACTTCATGCGTATGCATTTATTTAATGTTAATTTGATTACGAAAGACTATTTTTCATTTAAAAGTTACTATATTTTCATTATTGATTAATGGAACCAAAATTCTTTTTCAATATGAGCATGGAATTATAGTAATCCTTAAATTATCTTTTTTCTTTCTTCAGGGATGGAAATGGAATCACTTTTCATTATAGGACATGTAACATGTCCTTACCACACTTTATCTTTCATTATATTAATATGTATTTCATGTGTACGTACTTATTTAATAATAATCTGATTTAGAATGAGTATTTTTCTTTTAAAACATATAATAATTTTCATTATTCATCAAGGTTCACCACTAAGCATGAAATAATAGTAATTAGTGTTGGTTCCCAAAATGGTTTTACACTATAAGAAACTACTAGTACACTCCTTAACAAATTCTATAGAGAAGCCAACTCCAATTATTAAACTTCCCTCTATATTTTAGTTTCTACAAAACCAAGGTGGGTAGACCTTTAATGCCCTCAAATACACACAATAAATCTATGAATGCCATTATTACAAGCATAAATCTCATATAAGGCTCAATAATAGCAATAAAATACTAAGTAATGCATAATTACTTATTGATCCTCAATTGTTATGGAGCATGAGATAAAATAACTCAACAACATACATACAAAGTAAATTTATTCATGATTTAATCATTTGTGTTACAATAAGAAACAACATGAGTCTAAACAACAACACACTTGTAAAATCCACAATAGCTAAGGTTAGTGCCTCATCCCATTGGGCATTTGAATCATTAGAAATACCACATCATAAACAGAGTTTCATCAATAGCATATTATCTAAGAATATTGCCTTACAATATTATTCAACAACAACCCTAACCCAATCTACTAATCAAATCCCTGCACAATCCCTGCAAATCTACAACTTCTATCAAGCATTTAATTGACCCATTAGATCAAAAAATGAAAGATAATCACATATCTCACAACAAGACACTAAATGAGAATAACTCTTTGTTTTATTCCATTTAAAAGTTGACTCATTTTGTACACTAGAGAGATCTGAATCAGAATTATATTTCAACAAAACTCAATGTTATCTTTGTCATGTAACATCAATACAACCTACAGACTCAAAACATGCAAAATACTTAACACAAATTGATCTATAATGCTCTAAAAATGGATTTATAATAGCTTCTCATTCCCAGCTAATATTACTCCTGAAACCATAAAGATTGGAACTTTGTTCCAAAATTCAAATTGAAACCTTGTCCCCAACTTTAAATGGAACCCTCCTAAGTGATCGTAAATATCCTTTTATAGATTAAGGATTGCAACAAGCTACTTATCACTTAGGGGAAAAAAACTTAACTGCTCAACAACAAAATATCAGGAAGAGCGTCACTACCTAACCAATTGAAAAAAGCTGACAGAAAGCCAACTGGAGCTGCAATATATCCATGGCAATAGAGAACTCGAGGTTTGATATGGATACAACTTTAAAGATCTTTCTCGTGTACCACTCTCTGTCCAACTGACTCAAAAAATATCTTATCTTGTTCCCTTTTCAAAAAAATTGATTTGCATTTGATTCAACCTTATTTCACCTCTCTAACGATCTGGTGCTCGCAGAAAGACACTACAACATTTGGGGTCAAATTCTGACGCCAATTTGTGACAGTGCTACCATTTGTGTGTGATTTTTGTATTTTTTTTAAGTGCCCCCGACATTGTCGCAATAGCGATGGTACCATCGTAATTGCGACACCCTCTTGATTATAAACAAAAAAAAAAAAAAAAAGAAAGGTTCATTTGTGATCGAGCTATGCATGCGAGCAGAAGGAAACTATACCATTCTGCACGTGAAGAGGGCTCTTGTTGTATTGAATCTAGCTACCTCCAGGCCGGTTTGCAATTCATTCAGCTGGTTTCCTTCATGTTCCATTCTGTGCACAAAGAGGGCTCTTGTTGTATTGAATCCATCTACCTCCAGGCCGGTTTGAAATTCATTCAGTTGGTTTCCTTCATGTTTAGGGTATAGCCACCGCATACTCATCAACAAGCTGCCACCGCGTACTCACCATTTGAGGTATGTCTTGTATGTCTTGTATACGTCGTAATGAGAACATACATCATAATCTGTAGAAACCCTAGCATAAAGAAAGTGATGCTTTGTCATGGGTAGTATGTCGTTGTTGTCTCACTGAAGCTTTGAACCTATCTATTGAAGGTTAGATGCCAATGAATTTTGCAATGGTTGGTGTCTTTTTAAAATCCTCATTGAGGGATTGAACAAACTGTCTGGAACCTGGACATTCATGATCTTATTATCAATTTCAATATATGTCTTGTTTTTTAGCCTTTGGTTAAGAGCATATTACATGACTAGAGGCGTATACCCTAAGATGGCCTGATTGATATTAGTTAATATGAGAACATACACCATAATCTACAGAAACCCTAGCATAAAGAAAGTGATGCTTTGTCACGAGAAGTATGCTACTGTTGTCTAGTAGGGAGGAACTTTTAGGTGTCATAAATCTTATAGCCTTGAGATATATGTCTGATACTTGCACTAGAGGTAAGTGTAAGGCCCCTAGTCAAGCTACCTAATAAAAGGATAAAAATGTGTCTATGTTATAATGCATTAAAAAATCTCTTTCTATGGTCTTTGTTATATGTGGGTTATTTATGGTTTGTAAGGGATAACTAAGTATGTTCATTTACAAGTTTCCTTATCCTTTGAGATTGTGCATAGATAATCACTGTTTCATTTCTTATTTACAAACCTATTGTCATGCTCCTTACAAGTAGTTAATTTGTTACCCAATGGGAATACATATTCTAATTAATTCATGTTTCCTTTAGGGTAGTTTTTATATTTGACCCTGCTTTTATGATCTACTTATACAAGTTAAAATGTATTTTATGTTTCCCTATAGCTGATAAACCATTTATGGATTGCACGGGTATATTTTCCCTCTTACCCCTATGTATGAAATGTTAAGTGGATTCATTTATTGAGGAATAAACCATTTTATTTTGATGCATGGTAAGAATCAGTTATTATCCACTTGTTAGAAGTCTTCTAGGTCTGATTGCAATCAATGCTGACATAA
>MU225914.1:402201-414632 GCA_018584345.1 Thuja plicata
TATCTATCCATGCAAGTCTTCATGTCATCATATGGATAAGTACATACAAAAGTACTACTGTGTATTATATGTTGTCATCAATGACAAACATACAATCAATCAACTGTTCAGAATCAAATCTCCAACACAATTATGGTCTTGTATAGATATACTGGAACTAGAATTTCAACAAAGTTGGGAAAAGTTTGTGCATCATTATGAACTGAAGATGGGGAATTTTCTAGTGTTCTAATATGTTCCAAAATCTTTTTTTAAAGTGAATATGTTCAATACAACAGCTTGTGATGAAAATCAAACAGAAAGGAAATCATCCTTTCTTGGTAAGAGATAGTTTTGTCCAAAAATATAGAGATTTTTAAAGAGGATAAAACTATTTCTTACCAAGAAAGGATGATTTTCTTTCTATTTTATTTTTCTCACAAGTTTTTGTATCGAATATCTTAACTTTAAAAAAAGATTTTGAAACATATTTGAACACTAGAAAATTTCCCATCTTCAGTTCATAATGATGCACAAACTTTTCCCATCCTTGCTGAAATTACAATTCCAGTATATCTATACAAGACCATAATTGTACAAGACAATAAATTTTGCATCACTGCCTGATGTCATTGAAGTGTTGACCCGGGGTTGAATCCAATATGCTCCTGTATGATCCAAAACCTGCAAGGAAGGTCAAGTTGTGATGCATGCCTTCTAACACTATATATTCTACATAGTTGCACATGCATTCTTGATTCAGAGTGGGAAAATCTTATTTTGGAGGAGGGAGAGAAGCAAAACACATAAAGAACATGCACATAACCATGATAGCTAGGAAACATAAATATAGATATCACAACAGCTGAGAAACTTAAATGTAGATATCACAACAGCTGAGAAACATAAATGTAGATATCATGGTCACAATTGTTTGGAGACACAACATAATTTAGTGGTATTCCCAGATGATGCAATGCAACCACTACTCCTCCAGTTCAAAACTGGCACTGTACGATCCAAAAACCATAGATAAGGAATAAATTTAGAGAGTGGAGGTATATTATTTTGGTCATTATGGCCCTCCTCCGCTCTCAAAATTTATTCCTTATCTATGGTTTTTGGATCGTTCAATGCCAACTTCAAACTGGAGGAGTAGTGGTTGCGTTGCATCGTCTGGGTATACCACTGAATTATGTTTTGTCTCTAAAAAATTGTGACCATGATGCCTACATTTATGTTTCTCAAATGTTGTGTCCCAGGATCCCTTATGACCCTTTATGACTGTTTACGATCCCTAAGAATACATCTTAGAGATCTTAAAGTGTCGTAGAGGGTCATAAGAGTGTCCTAGGAAGGGCCAGATGAGCTTCCACCTTCACGTGGTTGGCCTTGTTAAGTAGAGAATATTAAAGTATTCTCAAAACCAAGTGAAGATCAAACTAACATACCTTCATTATTTAATCAATGCTAAGAGACACATGGAAGATGTGTGATTACTGAGGGGGTTTTCATTGATTGACTTCATAGGCAAGGAAGCATGCGTGGCACCATAGGAGATTTCATATTTGGGGATTTTATCATTCTACCTTTATGAGATCAAAACATTGAGCTTGTGTGTACCATTTTTATATTTACGCTGTGTATTTTTTTTATTTGGATCATTCTATAATATTTATTTTTGTTTTAACCAAAAATTAGTATTGGTCACTTTTTTGACATTTTAATATCAGTAGGCTCGATGAGAATGCTATGTAGTTGACATTAATTTTGACGAACTATGGTCGCAAAAGAGAAACACTGTGTTTGATGTTTCAACAAGACTGTTATGTGTTTGACGTCGATTCCAACAAACTTTGGTCACAATTTTGGCGACGTTGGTCACCCAGATAAAAGGTTTGATCTGCAATTCTTCCAGCTTCAATCAATTTTTTAGACGAAGATTCGGTCGATAATTCAACCACTAAGCACATCGATATGTCAACGAGTTCTTTTCATGTCGAATAAGCGACGAAAAAAGTTTGACGACAGTTTTTGTCGTTAGTTCGACCAATGGGTCTTGAAATTTTGACGTATACTCATCAAAAAATAGGGTAAAATTTACTAGTGGGAGGATTTGGAAAGAAAGGAATGACAGGATATTCTGAGACAAAAAATCTACTCCTCTCTTGATTGGATCCATAATTATCAACAACATTATTGAAAATACAAAATTTGTTGTTGAGTTAAAACCTAAAATTCTAGAAGGGATCTATGATAAGGAGATTCTTCAAAACTGGGACTTCACATCCAAGTATAAAGCCCCTATTTCTCCCCATGAATCTGTGGATTGGAACTCTCCTCCTCCTGGTTGGCTCAAAGTGAAATTTGACGAGGTGGCCAAAGGTAACCCTGGCATTGCAGGATGTGGGTGCATAGCTAGAAATACTAAAGGAAAGTGCATTGTGGCCTCTGCTATTCCAATTGGATCTCAAACTAGTCATATGGCCAAAGCAATGGTAGCTCTCCATGCTTGCAAACTTGCTAAAAGGCAGAATTGTTCAAAATTGTGGCTAGAAGGGGATTCATTGAATATTATAAATTGTATTAATGGTATTAACTCTCCCTCATGGAATGCTAGTCATATCTTTGATGAAATAAAAATTTTGATTGATGGTTTTGACGTCACCTATGCCAGTCATGCCTTCAGAGAGTCCAACTGTGTGGCTGACAACCTTGCGAATGTGGGTGCCTTTAGTGATGACGTCAAATACTAGAATGGATATCAAGGGTTAAATATTGATATCATTAATCTTGTGAAGTACGATCAAATCTGCCAAAAACCTGGTAATATCCCCAATAATGATGACAAGAAAGGCTAGTTCACAGAGTTGCCTCAATTTTGAGCTTCACATGCATGACAGCAAGTGCATTAATAATAAAACTTATGGGAGAAGTGTTATCATTTCTATTAAAGGGTGGCATTTCACCATCATTCATTTGCAAACTTCTCATTCCGCTTTCACTCTGCGGTATTTTGATCTCTGGTTTTCTGGCAGTATGGGAGGAAAGTTGAAAAGCGAAGAACTGTCGGTCTGTAAATGGAAGAAAGAAGTCAAAGTCTGGAAGAGACTCAAGGAAGGCGGGGTTACAGAGTATATGGAAAGACTCTACAGGAATAATAGGGACATCTCCAAGGAATTTGTAGACAGTTGGGACAATGGCCAGGTAACTCTGTGTGGTAAGACATTTTGTGTAACTAAGAAACTTATTTCTGAAATTACGGGTCTTAAGATGTCTGGTCTTAAATACTATAGAGGTGTTTTCATGGAAAAAAATTCTGCTAGAATGTATCCTAAGACTAAGGTGGAAAGAGGCCTTCTTGTCAAACAGTCAGGTGATTTCTTCCTGCAGGATCATATGAAGCTCTTTTGGGCTAAAGTTGTTAAAGCTATGATGTAGTATTTTACCCTAGATGGTCGATATACTAGGGTTTACAATTTCCATTTCATGATGGTTAACCATTTCCATTACAAAAGGAGAATCTCTTTCCCGTTCTTTCTTCTCAAGTCTCTGGAAAATAGTATCTTGGAGAACAAAAAGAAGGTTGCCTTGCCTATTCTCCATGATGGGCTTATCCTATTAATTTATGAGCATGCTAAATTTAAGATGCAAGGCAACCCTAAGGTGGAAGACTCGAATAGAGGCAAGAAAGGTAAAAGACCTATGGCATCTGAGAGTAACACTCCTGGGAAAAAGAGGAAGGCTAAAGTCAAAACTGGTGGAGAATAGCATGTCAAGATCCTCACGGAGGAGGAAGGCATGAACACGGACAGTGAAACTGAGGCCAAGGATAAGGAGGAAGTGAAAGGGGAAAAAGGGGAAGCTGATAAATTCCTCTCTAAGGAAATTGGTATGGAAATGAAGGAAGACACTGAATCCCTTGAGCAGGAATTAATGGGATCCTCCGAGGAGATGGAAAATGATAGTAAAGGTAGCTTTGAGGAAGTGGAAATGGAGGGCTAGGACAAGAATACTTCTCAGGGTGTGCCTATGGCTTTGGAGGTGGAAAGACCTAATTCCCCTATTAAAAAGCATAGTGAGCCGAGTTTGAAGACTAAAGAGAAGGGCATTTTTGACACTACCCCTTTTTTGGTGAATTATGCGGAGTCTGTGTCTTTTGTGGATAGGACTTCCAAGGAAGACAAGGCTATGGGATCTGAGGGGAATAAAAAAGACAAAGATAAAACTAGAGATAGCCATGGTAATGAGACCAAAAAAACCCAAGACCCCTATAGGTTTATCCAGGTTGTCAGAGAGCGGGCTGATATGGATCTACAGTTGAACACATGGCTTCCTGTAGAGATTAGAGAGATTAATGGAAAGTATGATGACCTCCAAGATAAGGTTAATAAGATGGCTATCCTGATTGCTAAACCTCTGAAAGAAGTTACAACTAATGAGGCTCAGGAGGAGAATATGGAAAAAATCCTGTTGGAGAAACTCGAGCTGAAGATCAATGTTGTGGTCAACTTCCACCAATGTACTACTGAAAGCTGCATCTAGAGCATTGAAGATACCCTCAACCAACTAACTAAAAATAACTACGAAGGCATGAAAGTGACTAACAGTAATCTTAGGGCTCTTCTCTCTGTGCTAGATGGGAACTCTAACCCTATCAATGTTGATGTGGATAATATTGTTGATCCCAGCATTGCTGGCCTTGGGACTCATACAAGGGCAAGTGCAAAAAAAGTGAAACAGGGGAGCTCCAAAGATATAAAAGACCTCAAAGAAGCCATCGATAAATACAAACATGTGATGGAGGAGTCTACTGAGATCTTCAAGCAGACCTGACTTTGTTCACTGGGGCTGGTTCTCTTTTTGTCTACTTTCATCTTTTGACTGGGTGCTTTTGCTGGAGGGGTTCTAAATGTTTTTCTTCTTTTCCCCCAGCTGTTGCTTTTGATGTTGTCTGTTTGTTTCTAGTTATGTTGCTTCTTTCCTATCTTTAGTCTTTTTTAAAGGGTTATTGTTCCCTTCAAAAATTGTTTTATCCTTAATCAAAAACAATATTGGGTAAAGAAAATGAAAGAAGAGCTTGATCAGATTGAAAATAATCAAACCTATGAGCTTGTGCCCAGACCAGCAGACAAAATGTGATTGGAACAAAGTGGGTGCTTTGGAACAATATGGATGAGAATGGAAAGGTGATAAGAAACAAGGAAAGACTATTTTGAAAAGGTTATAATCAAATTGAGGGAATCAATTTTGAAGAAACATATTCTCATGTTGCCTGGATGGAAGCAATCTAAATATTCTTAGCTTTTGCAGCCTAGAAGGATTTGAAAGTGTATCAGTTGGATGTAAAATCCATATTCTTGAATGATGATCTAAAATAAGAAGTCTTCATTAAGGAATCTAAAGGATTCAAGTTAGAAAGTGATCTGGATTTTGTTTTTACATTGAATAAACTATTGTATGGATTGAAGCAGACACTTAGAGCCTGGTATAGAAGATTAGACAAATATCTGATTGGAAAAGGATTTAGGAAGGATCTGTTGATAGTAATTTGTACTACAAGAAGGTTTCAGATTAAATCTTGATTGTTATAGTCTATATTGATGATATAATCTTTGATGGAAAAAATTATATGTGCAGAGGTTTTTCTAATGAAATGCTGAGGAAATTCAAAATACATCTATGATTGGTGAGTTGAATTTCTTCGTTGGTTTACAAGTAAATCAGAACAGGAACAAAATCTTCATTTCTTAGTCCAATTATATCAAAGAATCATTGAAGAAATTTAGATTAGATAATTCTAAACTAGCTTGTACACTTATTGTTACCAGATGCAAGCTAACAAAAGAAGATGATTCACCAAAATCTAATGTGAGTTAATATATGTCAATGATTGGAGGACTTATATATCTGAGTACTACCAGACTAGACATTATGTATGATGTGTGTCTGGAAGACCGATTTTAGTAAGAACTGAAGGAATCACATATTGTTGCAGTGAAAAGGATTTTAAGATACTTGAAAGGAATAGAAGATTTCACTTTATGGTACTCTAAGGACTCAAACTTTACTCTAATATCTTATACTGGTGTGGATTGGGCCAGTTTTATTGATAACCAGAGGAGTACAAGTGGTGGAGCTTATTTCCTTCGATCCTGGTTGGTTGCATGGTCAAGTAAGAAATAATAGTCTGTATCTTTATTTACTGTTGAGGAAAAATATATTACAACATCTACTTATTGCACTTAGGTGCTTTGGATGAAACAAACACTGAAGGATATTAGCATATCATTTGATAATCTGATCTCAATTATGTGTGATAATACAAGTACTATAACATTTCTAAGAATCCATCACAAAATTTCAAAATAAAGAAAATAACAAGTAGATATCACTTTTTGAGAGAGACGGTATTGGATAGTGAAGTGAAGCTTGAATATGCACCTGCAAAAGAACATATTATAGATATTTTCACCAAACCATTATGCAAGGACACATTTGAGTATCTCAAGTAGAAGTTGGGGGTCCTGACACTTTTTTCTTTGCACTAATTTCACTAGGGTGTGCATTGGTCCAGGGCATTATATATTTATCCTTTCTTTTCTGGATCAATGTTTTTCAGCTTCCTCTTAGTGGTAGAGGAGTGAGTTTCTCAGGAGAACTTTTCCCTTTGTCATTGTTGTCAAAGGGGGAAAAGAACAAAGGTTTTGATGCTAACATATTAAGTCAGTTTTGTTTGTTGTTGATTGATGTTGTAATCAATGACAAATGGGGATATTTTTTTGAATGTGACTGTTGTTGTCATCAATGGTTGTCATTGATGTCAATATATCTCCCTATTTTATGAGGTTCAGTTTGTGGTATGTTAGTATTTATGGTATATGAGGATTTATGTTCTGGTTGAATGTAAACCAAGGATGTGTTCTAATAATCTATCCTTACCATTTTTTTCCTAGTCCCATTCATGTTGTTACATGTTGAGATCTAATATTTTAGGCCCAAACCGATCTAGATATTGGTTAATGTGTTTCAGAGTGATTGTTTACATTGTAACATGTATTTTCCTATTTTTCAACTCCAAATGTCATGAAGAATGTGTAGCATGTTGATTTGAGTCAGGTTTCACGTGGTCCACATTTCATTCCTTACCACTGTGGGAATGTTCTTGTGAAACCTACTTCAAATTACATTAAGATGAATTGGATGTTTCATGATGGCATGAATTGGTATATGAAGAAGATGATCTTTTTTAATGAATATGTATGTATGTGTGCGTGCAAAGAAGGAATATAAATTTGAAGATATTACTCTTTGTGCAAGCATGTATTACCAAAGGCAACAAAATGGTGTTGGTTACTTTAGCATTGGATTTATTGTTATCAATAGTATTTTGGCGGTTATCCAATTTCTAATATAGGAAGTGAGCTTCTTGTATCAATAGTTAGTTGTTAGCTATGATAGCTATTTTATATTTAGGGTAGTTATCCCACTCGATAGTGAGCCTACCGACAATGAGCCTTACCTGTAGTGAGAATTTTACAAATCACCTTAACCGATGTTTTATACTTGAGAATAGTTCTCTGTGGTTTTTCCCACCTTGGGTTTCCATGTAAAAATTTGGTGTTCATTGTGCATGGTGTTTTTGTGTTTTTCATGTTTACATCTATTATAATTTCTTGAATTGTATATCAGTGTTACCGGTTGAAGTTAGATTGAGAAAATGTTTTGAATAATTTATTCACCCCCACCCTTAGTTTTTTTTTATCAATAAAAGGCCTAAGCCATGGATTTAATTATATTAAAAAGTGGTAAAGGTACATTATCTCCGTTCTCTACGGGGATTGTAGGAAAGAACGCTGAAGAAATCCTCCAATCTAGCTCAAAACCAAGGTCCAAAAACATAATAGATAGTCTTAGTTAAAAAATAGAATAGATGGAGGTCTTCCTCCATTTACAAATTGATCCCTCTATAAAGGAGTCCCTTATCCTATCAAATCCTGACTATTGCATTTAGTTCCTCAAAAATATTTGACCCCACTTTCACACTAATGCTTTGTTAGGTAAATCCTTTATTTTTGCTTGTATTCTTTCTGGAATGTCCTTTTACCTAATCCTGCACAAACATCACTCACACAAAACTATATCTACATGGTACATTAATAATCTATCCCATCTGGAATTTAAGATAATCTATAAACTACCATAATATATAATTATTAACGTAGTTTTTTAGGAAAATGATATTGATGTTTCATGTATTTTTCAAATTATTTACACATTCTGGTCACAATGAAATTAGTTAAGGTCTTGGATATGATGCATATGATCCCTGCAATAGATGATATTAATAATCTACCTATGCAGAGGACTATAAATTATCGATATAACATGTAAAAAGGAAGTGTGAATATTGTATTTTAATAAAGAGGTATACAACCAATTAAGGAGTATAATTCTTCCATTCATCCATATAGGGCCTGAGTCTATACTAATACCACATGTTACTGCTAAGGAAGTAAAATAAATAGATCTTTCAAGCTATAGGTTACTATAATGTGTATACGTTTGTACTCTATTGCTTGATATAAGCCAAAATTATAGTGAAAACATGTTGTTTCAGTCTATTTGAGTAGTACCCAAAAAACCAAAATGAAAGTTTTGGGTTATAATTTTCTAATAGCCTGTGAGTAATAGCCTAATGATTTCACCTTAAACATAGTATCTAATGAAATTTAAAACATTATAAAGTGACTTCCTAGCCAAGTAGAATTGTTTTTCCTTTACCCCAAATCTTGTCACCTGAGGAAGAAGGATCCACCCCATAGGAAGGCATCCTTCCCTGCAGCTCCAAATCTTCCTCACATTCATCGTTAGAGACAATTATCGCTAGAGCCAAGCTTGTCCCATCTAGAGCATCCCCAAAACTTACAATTTTTTTCATCTTTTAAGTACGTGGAAAACTAGTTGGGGTTATCTGGGCGCTTGATATGTAAGAGAGCCGTCAGAAAATTTAGGTCTTGGCCTCTACAAACAAGGGATGATTTGAAAGACTCCATGCTTTTATACCATAAAATAGGGTATCTAGGGGCATAATTGTCTCTTGTGAGAGCTTTCCCATAGCTCCCAGCTTTGGGGATCATTAGGGCCTCATCAATGTTATGAAGGACAATGTCAATATCTCCAGGAATGTCCTTTTTGAATATCTTTCCACAAATCACCTTTGCAATATTCTTGTCCCTCTCAAGGAACATTGCTAGGACAAGGAAAATTGATGCAATGTCCGAATTCACTCTTGTCTTGTCAATATTATCCAAGTAATCTACTCCTAAAACCTTCATTATTTCCTCCACCACTAATATGTTATTGTGTTTTATAATACCTCTAATTCTCTATTCTGTTATCTCATTCTATACTTCAGTCTGTCACTTCCCACCTCAGAGTTTGATTGGGGTATCCATAACTTTTTTCTCCTCTGTACACCTATATAGAATAGAATTTCAACTCTATGTGTGGCAGATGTTCTTAAAATATATGAAAACTTGCTTGGGATGATATTAGGTATCTTTGATGTATCAAGTGTCAAACGTTGTTATAAATATTGGCACAAAATTTTGTGTTGTAGAGTAATGATATATTAATTTAAATATAACTTCCCTACATATCCCAAGGTAATACGAGTGAGATGTCCTTTCAAGATTTTGGCCTTGCAGACTAAATTTCTATCTTAAGTAAGATTTGTACTTTAGGGCTAAATTCCATTAAGGCAAGGCTAAATTATTAATTATCATAAAGTGTTGTAATACCTATATATTGGTAGCACAAGGATGAGGCATGTGCAGCATTAATGAGCTAAACAACTATCCTCGTGTTTCTTAGTTGTAAGTCATATTTTTATTTACTTCGTTTGAGATGCAAACTTAATTATATAGGAGGTTTAATGATTTTATGAGCTCTGTCAGATTACAGAATCTTTCATGATCTATTTAGTGTTTCTCTCACCAAGAATTGATAGTCGACATTAAAGAGTTATTTATAGGGGGTTCTCCAAATCTAAAATCATTGAATTTTGCTAAGCTATTTTTATATGACTAAAAGTAAATTGTCCAAATGATTTAATATTTTTGTTCCTATATAATAAATATTATATTTTAACAAGTACACATATAACCTTACTAAATAAAAAAGATTCAATTAAAGGATAAAAGATTCAATTAAGGATTCTTATATAAGAGAAGAGGGCATTGTTCTCCCTAAAACCTATAAGCGAAACCAGGGACAGACATATGATAACTAATATTTTGTTCCCAAAAAATGTATATAAGAATATATATATGGGAAGTGTTTTGAGGAAAGGGCTAAGCGAGAAAGTAAGCAATATTAGTGAATGAACTGAAACTCCAAAATTCTGAAGTCAGCCTGGGAACACCATAAAGAAAGATTCTAGGATGACGGGTTTAAAATACATGTTGTAATACAAAATGGAAAGGAAAAGTACCAAAACAAATGATCCCCTATATCGGGATAAGGACATCCTCGGTGCTAAACCCAAAAATTTGATGGCATATGGAGAGTGAAAGGCTAGAAGAACCAAATCCAAAAATCCAAGGATATGGAGGTAATATCGAGCAGGCACGAGTGTCAAATAGTTCCTAAAATTTTGAAAATCCATTGTGATGCCGCATAAAAGGAACTAGTTCGGGTAGGCAGGTTCTAGGGGGACCATTGTTCTTTGTTGGAAGCAGTGGGAGTGGACAAACTCTGAAATTCTTACTACAACCCTAGAGAAAAAAATAGAGAGATTACGGCAAGTTGGGGATATAATATGTCGAGACTCAAAAGGAAAGGGGAAGTAACAAAACAAATGACCCCCACAATCGGGAAACAGACATATTGGGTGCTTAACCTAAAAAATCGATGGCTTAAGGGGATCGTAAGGATAAGAAATCCAATATCCCAGAATCAAAGATATGGAGGTTATTTTGAGCAAGAAGCAGTGTCAAATAGTTTCTTAAATCCAAAAAGCTATTTGAGAGGTCTCATAAAGGGGAAAAGTTTGCGTAGGCAGGGGGTAGAAGGCACGAAAGCCCCTGGAAGGTAAATTAATGAAAACACTAAAAGTTAGCAAGGGTGAGAATTTAAATATATGGCCTTGATAGGAT
This sequence comes from Thuja plicata, assembly GCA_018584345.1. Classification (NCBI taxonomy): domain Eukaryota; kingdom Viridiplantae; phylum Streptophyta; class Pinopsida; order Cupressales; family Cupressaceae; genus Thuja; species Thuja plicata. Next base: position 413,340 of record MU225914.1, read on the forward strand.
ATTTCAACTGAGCCTAAGAAACATCATATCAAGACCCCAATTTCCTATCATGAGTAAATGTTATACTCATCTAACCACTCCCATGTATAGAGTGCCCAAACCTGCAATTAAGTTTATGAATTTTGAATTCAGGTAATAAAGGCATAGGGTTAAGAGACATAGCGAATTAAAGTGGGAGGTTAACCTAAAACTGAATCTCAGAGTGATTCTAAAAGGAACGAACTGATGAAGCAATCAACTAGGAGAAACCACCACAAGCACATACTACAGAAAATCACATACATTGAAGATGACCCTAAAATATTACGGATACGATCATCTGAATGGTACCAGTAGTGTATGGAAAGATATTGGAGATACTAGGTTGAATTTTTATGACTTGGAAAAATTGTACAGAAGAGTACATAGCCTCCCTTAGATCCCATTGCACAGAAGTTGGTTGAGAGTGGGTTATTCCAAGTAGCAGTTTTTCCTATTGTCATCCAGACCCTAGAACTTATAATGGAGTGCATATCCCAATTTGATCCTGGCAGTCAGCAATTAAGGAATTCAAATAATGAAGTGATGGTAACCTTAGATAGGCAATCAATGCAGAATTATTTCAGCCTTCCAATCAGAGAAGAATATACAAACTGGGATTTCGCAATGTCTACCTTATATTTTAATGAGAGTAAATCATATTAGAAAGGCAAGATGTTAGCTGATTGGTTTCTAGCCAAGAGGGCACCTAGCTCCAAACTTCTGAAGTCACTATACAGAACCAATCTAAAAAGAGAGATCGTGGATATCCTAGTTTCGCTACATGTTGGAATAATATTGTGAATGTAGTACTGAGAGGGGAGGGGTGACAGTACCTCTAAAACTTTTCATGGTTAGCCCATTAACCCTTAGTCATCAGATTATTTTATCTAACTGTTCATCTTTCTTTATGAATATGCAATCATAACATAAGTTCTTTAATATGTAACTATAAAAGAAACATTCATGAAAATAGATAATACATAACACAAGATATGGTAATGTAGAAAACTCCTGTTAGGAAGTAAAAAATGTGGTGGGGATTGTTACCCAAAAGACTTCACTATCTGCAAATAAGAAGGGGCTAGTAAAGGCTTACAATTGGTCACTTCTGATGACCTACCTTGTTAGGATTATTACAGTGGAGGCCTATTAAGATCTACTTTGTTTGAAGCTTTAGCAACACTGTTAAGTGTGCACTCTGTTAAGAGATTTGTAAAGAACTGTTAAGTCCACCTTCTACAAAAGGATTTTAGATGTGATGCACTTGTTAGA
>MU225914.1:425931-445483 GCA_018584345.1 Thuja plicata
GTATATGTGTATACATGTGTATATATACACATGTATGTATGTGTATACATGTGTATATACATACATGTATGTGTATATATATGTGTGTGTGTACATGTGTATATATACATGTGTGTATACACACACATGTGTGTATATATACACATGTGTGTGCGTGTATATATACACACATGTGCGTATATGTGTGTATATATACACATGTGTGTGTGTATACACATGTGTGTGTATATGTGTATGTGTGTATGTGTGTGTGTGTATATATGTGTATGTGTACAAAAACAAAATTCCAATTCCAATTCTAGTTGTGTGGAACCAAACACAGAATTTGCATCTTCTCAGTCATCTTCCAGGTGAACCAAACAGGACAGCTTTATTCTAGAATTCATTTTGAGAATAGCACAAACCTAGAATGGATTCAATTCTAGAATTGGCAATTCCAGCATGCACAAATTCCGCCAACCAAACGGGCCCTAATCTTTTCAACTCTAGAAGTCGATGCCATCGCATTGCAGAAATTTAGGGTTTTTCGTAAATCAAACAATGCGGACAGTGAATGTGGTTACTTACTGAATCTCTATGATTTCCTATGAATCCTATGAGAAGTGTTGATTCTTTGCTGAGGTTGCTCTTCAATTTTCTCCTTAATCATTCTACTTGGCTCTCCTGGTTGCTCGAAAATCGTGGCTGTGAAAATGAGTTCACCCGTCAGGCTTTTATAACTTTTGTGTCCAAAGTTGTCATTAATGCTCACCAACTCATTGGTATACAAAGACTAAGTTCATCGGTAGAGGCATTCATAACATCTTCGGTGTATGTGCAAAGCGTCGGGGTTGCTAGCAGCTTTGGTGAATTCACCGATAATGGTTGGTAAAGTGGCGAAGACAGCTTTTGTTGCCTCAAGGTTCACCGATGTCTATCGGTTTACACTTAGCAACTTGGCATTTGTGTAATGACTGATACATTCTGGTAAGTAGTGCTAAATTTTCTGTGTGTTCACCGATGCATATTTGTACCCAATAACCGATGGTTTATTTTCAACAATATTTTACAAGTGACAATATGGTGCATCTTTAATAATGCTAATTTGTCTATATGATCAATATGTAATGGAATCAATGCATATATATAACTTTTCACAATGTAGTTCCATACTTGTGCAATTTAGTTAGAAATAGTGATGCCATCAGATCTGTTGAATAGGGTGTCATCATTTGTATTGCTGGTTCCAACACCTTCAGTGTTTGTGGCTTTTGCCCACATCTTTTTTCTCATTCTCTTGATGTCATCAATGGTATTTCCATTGGGATGAGTACTTGCGTCTGTCAGTCAGTCTTTGCAATATTTTATCACATGTCCAACCTTATGACAATGCAAACATGCCATACCTAGATTGGTCCAACCTCTTGACCTTCTGGTCCACTTTCTCATACAGTTGGCAACAATATGACCATACCTTCCACATGTTGTGCAGTTTACCCATGTGTTATAGTCCCAAACATATGAGGTACCGACTATGGTCGGTTTGTAGTTATTATCAGTTTCCTTTGGTGTCCAGGCCTTGTTGTTCTTTTTCCAACATTCTTCATGTGTATGCTCATTCATCTTGCAGGTAGGACAATACTTGTCCATGTAGGTTTTCCTTTTTGGATTTGTCACTTTGGATCTACATTCATGTGTCTTGTGTCCTTTCTTTTGACATTTATAATAATTACCAATGAAAGTAGATTGTGCTTGTGGAATACCTTTCATTTTGCTTCTGCAAATGTTTGAGGTGTGGTCGGGTTTTCCATAGTGATTGCATGAGAGCTTCTTGGATCTTGGGGTTGTGAAAGCATTCCTTTGATCTGGTTGATTAGAAGATTCACCATTATCATTGTACCCTAATCCTGTGTAGTTGTTGACTCTTCTCTGTCCATTAAGAAAATCATCCATCCTTTTGTTGCTATCTTCAGCTTTCTTGATCAATTCATTGTGTTGATTTTGGACTTTGATTTCATGCTTCAATTTTTCATTCTCTTCTCTAAGCTCACCAATAGACTGTATTCTTTCAATGAGTTCTGTATTTAGTCTATTTTCCTCTTGACTCATAAGAATAATCTGATTGGTAATCTCATGGTGATGCTCAGTAAGTCTTTAAATTTCTGATTCTTTCTCTTGCAGCTTCTCTGTTATTTTCCTACTATCATCAATGGCTAGTGTTCTTTCATTCTCAGCTTTTCTTGCATCATTCATGACATCAATCATTTTCACCATTTGAGTCTCTTGACAGATTTGTAGCATTCTCAATTGCTCGGTCAGATGTTGATTGGCCTCATGTAGACTTGTGATCTTCTCATCTGATTGGTTTGATGCTTTACTTGATGTTGATTGTGCTGAATCAAAGTAATCTTGTATTTCTAATTCTTTGTAGTCCTTCTCATTCAGCCTAGTTTCCATAATCTTTCTTTCATCAAGAATTTTTCTCAAGTTGATTCTCACCTCTTTATATTGCTCACAGCTTATCTGCATCTGTATTTTCTCATTCTCAATAGTCTTATCTAGTCTTTACTTTTCCATTTCTCTGATCTTTTCTCTTAATTATTTAAGCTTTTCAAGAAAGATACTTAGCTCTAATACCAATTGTTGGAATTATATTGTGAATGTAGTACTGAGAGGGGAGGGGTGAATCAGTACCTCTAAAAATTTTCTTGGTTAGCACATTAACCCTTAGTCATCAGTTTGTAAATTCTTTTATCTAACTTTTCATCTTTCTTTACGAATATGCAATCATAACATAAGTTCTTTAATATGTAACCATACAAGAAACATTCATGAAAATAGATAATACATAACACAAGATATGGTAATGCAGAAAACTATTGTTAGGAAGTAAAAACTGCGGTGGGGATTGTTACCCACAAGACTTCACTATCTGCAGATAAGAAGGGGCCGGTAAAGTCTTACAATTGGTCACTTCTATTGACCTACCCTGTTAGGAGTATTACAGTGGAGGCCTATTAGGATCTACTTCATTTGAAGCTTTAGAAACACTGTTAAGTGTGCACTCTGTTAAGAGATTTGTAAAGAACTGTTAAATCCACCTTCTACAAAAGGATTTTAGATGTGATGCACTTGTTAGAATGCAACTACATAAGTCTTTTATCTGATGATGTATGCAATCTCCAATTGCTGATAACAGATCCAATAAAGCTTCCTATGTATGAGTAATCATCTTTACATGATTGAATAATACCTTTCTCTGCACGTCAGTAGCCTCTGTGTGTTTTAGATAACTAGATATAATATTTTTCTAAACTTTGCATGAATTATGCCTTATACTCCTTAGATGCTCTTCGTGGCTATCAACAACAATGAATCCATAATTCACAATTGATTGAACATCTATTTATACTATATTTTAGCTCTATTCTTGATTCACGCTTCGCAAGTTAACTCTAGATCCAAGGTTTACAACTTGACCTTGATCTTTAGTTAGATATGTTTTAGATCCGTTAGGATGCTTTAAAACATTTACATTATGCTTGCTTGACCCTCAAGTAAAGATTTAAAACAATTTAAAACTCTATAAATAGAATTAAAATGCTTTATCTGACGTGTAAAAATTAGATCCACTATTTGCAGGTTCTCTAACTGATTGTCGGTTTTGATGGTCAAGCTGCTCTATCAGTCTGTCAGTTTTCTTTTCCGTCGGTGTTCCTTTCTTGAACTATTCGTCGGGTATGCCTTTTCTGCTCCGTCAGTTTTGTTCTCAAAACTGTATCATCGATGATGATCTTTGTGTTATGTCATTTACCTATCAGTGATGTCCTATTTACTTCGTCGGTACAACACTTGTTAGTGTTCATCGGGCAATTCCATACTTAGCACTTTTACCTCATCGGTTATCCTCTCTTCTGTGTGTCGGTTAGCTACATACTCTGTTTGTCGAGTAGCTATACCGATGGTCTCTGTCAATTTTTTTGACTAAGTGTACTAATGGAAAAACTTAATGTCATCACTATATCACCTGCGGGGGAATGAGGATGCCCTAAATTTTGAGGAGTGGTGGTATTTCATCATATAAACTATATGTGCCGAGAGTAGATATATTGACTGAGCTCAACTTCTAAGTGATAGGTTGACTGAAATGCTCATTATAGCTAAATGCATGCCCTTATTCCATATTTCTTCCTATATCATTTATGGTCTGGCCTGTGTACCCAGCTGGCCCGGCCTAGCAAGCTCTAAAGAATATGAAAAGTATATACAAGTATATGATTTCTATACATGTTTGCAGATGCATAATAGTCACGAGAGTTTTCAGAGGGTAAATGATTATTTCACCATGAGATTATGCAGGGAGCTCTAGGGCTTCCTTGAGCGGAGAATGTCCCTGGAGCCTTTAGTAGCGATAACTACCTATGGTAGCCATTTCACCCAACTCCCAACATTTACTTTAGGATAGGGGCATTTGAGAATTATCCTTATAAGTTACCCAGATATCCAGATGATAAGATCATCCTGGTAGAGATATGTAGGCAGATCATTGAGGTTAATACTAGATGTGGTGAACATCATAAAGTAGGAATATGATTTGCTATAATAGTTGGGGCATATACATGCTCATCCAGCACCAATGCCCTTCACATGATAAAGAGCGCTAGAGCCAAGTATACGTTTGAGAAATACAATGTTCTTCGAGAATACTTTGACCCAATAAATTATGTCAAGGATAATTTATAGTTAGGGTCATCATTCCACCATATCCCCTCCTTAGAATACTTTTGGGAGAATAGCATGGACGATTACGACATGGGGGAGCGATCTTGGTCCTGACTCAATGTTGAGCAGGTAAGGTTCTATGGAGTTAATATAGATGTGGAGGGGGTGTCAGAAGATGGAATTGATATACTATAACCACAATATGTGGGTAGGATAAAGGGGACCCCTATGAAGCTCATCATATTTAAAGGACCTGAGCTGGATGATCTCAACCTAAGGATGGATCGCATCCTTATGCGGACAATGGAGTGGGTAAAATGGAAATAGATAGGAAGGAAAGGGGAAAGCTCCTCAAAACCCTTGCCCACCCCAATTCAAAGCCCAACCACATTAATTGACAGAGCAAACAAATCAGGGCCACCAAACCAAAATGAAACTCAGGAAACCTGTGGGGACGATCAGCCACCTAAGAAAGTTCATAACATGTTACAGACATACAAGAGTGGGTCATTTCAAATAATTAACCTCGAATGACAAGAAGGCTCCCATCCATAAGAAGTGGGAGAGCGGGTTATGGTTCTCCAGGGATATTCACAAGAGAAACCATAAGAGAAGTCACCAGGAGTATAGTCTTTGGGACCCCAGGGGAATACTCAAAGGGAGCATTTAAGCCTCTTCCCCCACGAGGTACCACACTTATCAGCCCCCTCTACATCAATTCAAACTCCTCCAATAGTGAAGGGGTTATTTGATATAGAGAGTCTATCCATAGCTTCAGGAGTTCTATCTACATCTTTATGGATAGAGAAGACAATCAAGACAAAAAGGAAATGAGAAGAGGACAGAGTACCTCCAGGTGATTTGATCACTCATATCATAAGAGGCCCTCTAGAAACAAAAGGAAAAAATAAACCTCCTATATTAACTGCCATGGGGAAGGATCAAGAGACATGGCAAGTCATATTGGATATTTCCCAAGCTAAAACTTAGGAATAGACCAATCCATTGTCTCTAGAAGATTATGAAGTAAGCAAGATGTATATAGGTCCTTGGTACCATGATAGTACTATGTATATGTGGGAGTTCACCTACCAAGAGGTTAGGGACAGATTGGAAAGGCTTAAGGGGGACAAGGCCAAACTCAAGTCCATTGTAACTGACCTTACTGAATATATCATAAAATCCCTTACCCCACTCTCCTCGCACCCAAGGAAACCATTCAGTGAGACATTGTATCCCACAACATATACAAGTCAGGAGGTAATTGCACAATTTCATGAGGATTGTTACATGGGGAAAATTGGCAGGGATTGGATCCAGGATCGAAAGTCCAAAGGGTTGTTGCTAATATATTTCCTTGTGGCTTACTACAAGGTTTATATACATCTTAAGGATGTCGTGATAAATGATATTCATCTCCTCATGGAAGAGAAGAGAACTATTGAGATTCTGTAGTCTACGTTAGAGGAGTTCATGAAAATGAAGGTAGAGGATGCAATCGCCAAAAAGGTGTTGGAAACTATCGATGTGCCTCTCCAAAGGTGGAGTTATTCCCTTTCATACAAGAGGCACACAATAAAAAAATTCCATGAGCATCTAGAACTCATGGTAGAAACTCTCCAAGCAAGCATCTTGCATATGGAGAAATACTACACCGAGTTAGGATATGGTTCCCATCAGGGCACATGTAATGATCTCATCAATATTGAGGGTATGAAGAGCAGGTATCAGAAGAGTATAGACAACATAATCGATCCTGCAGCCTATCATAGTGGGGAGATATCCAAATTGACAGCCCTTGATGTTCACCTATCTACTGTCAACTAGGATGTCCAAGATATCTCCTAGCAAATCAAAAAAAATAAAGGATGGGCATATCATATGGACAATAAGGAATGATCTAGTCACCATCTCTAAGGATGATAACATGACATGAGTTCTCACCTCCATGGACAGGCATCTAAAAACAACTAAGACAGAGGCAAAAAGGGTGCAAAGCGAAGAGGCAACCTGAGTTTACCTATTTAAGTAATTGCTTCTCCTTTTATTTCTTTGACAATAACAATTATCTTTACTTTGCTTGGTTATTATAATTTTTATCTTAAGGAGATAAGGGGACAATACTATCCTCTGTTTAGTTTGTAATTGATCAGAGTTACCGATTTGTATCCCGCATACTCTAGTCGTTGTTTATAGTTGATGAAAGGATTACTCTACATACTTAGTGAAGGATAATGAGTTTGATTAATATTGTTTTAGAAATTCTGCTACATGATCAATGAAATGATTCAGTATAAATTTTTAGAGAGCATGAATAACTAGTTAGATTATCCCAAATTTCCTGATTAGCTAGTTCATTCGCTCTTTTATTTCCTTCTTTATATATATGGTTAATTGTTAATTTATCAAAATCTTGGCAAAGAATAATAGCCCTGGCCAAAAGAGTGTCTAATCTCCAGTTAAGGGGAGAGCCCTTTCTTAAGGCATTAATGATGATAGCCGAGTCACCTTCAATTTCTAATTTCTTACATCCTAAATGTCTAGATAATAATAGTCCTTCTACCAGAGCAGATAATTCTGCCCCATGGTTGGTCTCCTTACCAATAAATTTATCAAATTTTTCCACCTCATTTCCTTCCGCATTGTGAAAAGTGCAACCAATTCCAGCCAAGACTGGGTTACCCCTTGAAGCATCATTAAAATCTAATTTTAGCCATCCCTCTTTTGGTGGTATCCATTTACATTCGTCTCACTTCTTTTGTGACGATATACCCCCAATTCCAATAAAAGGAGAAATTACAAGACCTTACCACTTGCCTCTCATCTTCTCATCCCAGTATGTCATAGTCATTTCCTTTTTTACCTTATTCATGTTTTGATTATTTGTCAGTTCTACGATAGAGGCCTCAATTTTATTAATAAGTTGTCCCACATCTAATTTCTTTTCCTGAAAAATCCTCCTGTTGCATTTTTTTCATATTTTCCATAGAATGATTTAAGGGGCCACAATCCATAGTGAGCCATAAATAATCCCTCTCCTAGGATAGGCCAATAATTTAGAAGATCAGTAATAGTGTTCAGAAGTGTTGATGTCCACCCAAGTTGTGAATATATGCATGTCCAACATTGAGTAGAGTATGGACACCCAAGGAGCAAGTGATCAATTTTCTCCTCCTCATGTTCGCATAAAGAACATCTTCTTGGGCCATGATAATGTAATGCCTCTATATGTAACGGCTACGACAGTGGGTGAAGCCCAATCTTCACCTGCTGTTGTAACTGATTATTCCTGACTTCCGCTGATGCTAGGAGACTGTTTTGACCATGCATTGTAAAAGGCTTATGAGCCAAGAGCTGCTGTAACATTGTAACAGACTTTTCAACAATTGGTATCAGAGCTGGTTAAGCTCGTTCAATTTTATAGAAATCGGTGAGGTCTTGCAGACACCATGGATGAAGTAGATAAATGGAAGATTGAGAAGTTTTTAGGGCAGAACTTTGGACTATGGAAAGTTCAAATTGAATCTCTGCTTATTAAGCAGGATTTGCAACCAGCATTACTTGGAAAAACAAAAGGAAAGGGTTCGATGTCGGATGAAGATTGGGAGAAGATCGATCAGAAAGCAAAGGCAATGATTTTATTATCTCTATCTAGTAACGTCCTCTTCAATGTTTCTACTGAGAAGACCATGAAAGAACTATGGGATAAGCTATCTTCACTATATGAGATAGCTTCAGCATCGAACAAAGTATTCATCATCAAGAAATTATATAATCTGAAAATGAAAGGAGGGTTGATATCGAATCACCTAAACGAGTTCAATACTCTTGTCACTCAGCTGATTTTGGTTGGAATCACATTAGATGATGAAATAAAGGAAATATTGTTATTATGCTCACTTCTGAATAGCTGGGAAGGAGTTGTAATGGCTGTGAGCACTTCAGTTCCAGCCAAGAGCAAGCTGAAATTCGATGAAGTCGCAGCCACATTACTCAATGAAGACATGCAAAGGAAGCAACAAGAACCCTCTTCCGAAGATGCTCTAACAGCTGTGAGCACAAGAAATAGAGGGAGAAGTCATGAGAGAGGAAGAAATAACAATAATAATAATAACAACGGAAGAGGCAGATCGAGCCATCACTCGCAATCGAGAGGAAGAAATGGTGCATGTTGGTTTTGTGGAAAATCTGGACACACAAAGAAGCAATGCTGGAACTATAAAAGGGCTCAAAATAATGTTATTAATGCCGGTATTAATGCTGCAATTGATGGAGCTTTGGTACTTGCAGCTAGCAACACGGATTCAAATTCGTGGGTTCTCGATTTCGGGGCCTCATTTCATGCAACTCCATGCCGGATTGCTTTCACAAATTACCATGAAGGTATGTTTGGCAAAGTTTTTCTTGGGGATAATAAAGAATGTTATATAGTCGGCAAAGGGGATATTTCATTGTCGCTAAAAAATGGAAGTAAATGGATCTTAAAGGATGTTAGGCATGTTCCTACGCTTAAGCGTAATCTGATTCCTATTAGTCAGTTATATACACAAGGATGCAATGTTATTTTTTATTTAGCTTCTTGGAAAGTGTCCAAAGGTCAATTGGTTTTAGCAAAAGGGTAGAAAAATGGAAGTTTATACACATTAGAGTGTAACGATGAAGTGGGAACAGTCATGGCGGCTGCGGATATCAATGCCAAACTTTGGCATAAGAGGCTCGGTCATATGAGCAAGACAGGTCTTGAAGTTATGCTTCAAAGAGACCAACTTCCAGGCTTAAAATCGGTTGATTTGACATTGTGTGAGCATTGCCTTTATGGAAAACAAAATTGCACCAGCTTCGTAAGGACGGGCCATAAGAAGAAATCATCTCCATTGGAGCTCATTCATTCTGATGTTTTCGGTCCTACGGAGGTAACTTCTATCGGTGGTGCTAATTATTTTGTTACATTCCTTGATGATTGCACTCGCAAAGTTTGGATTTACATGCTAAATAAGAAATCAGAAGTCTTTTCAAAATTTAAAAGCTTTAAGGCTAAGGTGGAAAATCAGATTGGAAGAAAGATTAAATGTCTACTAACGGACAATGGTGGTGAGTTTTTCTCTTCAGAGTTTGATCATTTTTGTGCAGATCATGGTATTCAGAGGATTAAAACAGTTCCGTATACACCTCAAGAAAATGGTGCAGCAGAGAGGTTGAATAGAACTATTTTGGAAAGAGCTCGGTGTATGTTGTCAAATGCCAGTTTGGGAAAGGAATTCTGGGCAGAGGCATGTAATACAGCGGTTTATTTAATAAACTAAGCTCCTTCGTCACATCTTGATTTTGACATTCCGGAAGAGAGATGGGCTGGTAAGAGAATTTATTTTTCTCATTTGCGTGTTTTTGGATGTGACGCATATGCTCACATTAATAAAGAGCAGAGAATGAAATTGGATTTTAAATCTAAACGATGTGTATTTCTGGGGTATGGTGAGGATGAATTTGGTTATCGTCTATGGGATTCAATCACTAAGAAAGTGATACAGAGAAGGGATGTTGTATTTAATGAGAAATCATTCTCAGGTTTGCAAGTTTAGAATTCCTCTTATGATGAATTTATTAAATTCAATCTGTCTGACAATGGAGATCGCATGCCCAGTGCACCCTGAGTCACATTCCATCCCTCAACATTTATCCCCTCCAGCTCTGCACAACATACTTACTCCACAACCTCTCTGTCATGTCCAATCCCACCACAGCCCCCTTTATTTTCTACACCATTAGTGGCTCACTCTCAACCACTGTTTAATGCCAGCACTGAATTCACCTTAAATAGCTCTTACCCCCACGGTGAAAGAGCCGAGCATGTGGCTCTGCCTCCCACGCCTCTTCAAAATGATGTATTTTTGGACCCCCAAATCACCACTCGCGTGGAAGACTGTCGACTACCTCCTCTGGCGCATGAAACACCTTCCTCAGTGTTTTCTGCGCTTCCTCCCTTGACTCATGACAGGGAAAATGCTGAGGGAGATGAGTCTATGTCTTTGAACATTCCCCGCATGCCCACCTTTCTGCCGCGGACCTCTCCTCACCCACGGGCAGAGATGGCTCTACAGACACAGTCCCGTGTGGACCCAATATCAAATCCCCTGCCGCCAAACATGCTGCTTCAGCAGCCCCCTGTGCCAAGTATGATATCCACTCACCCACATATGCCAGTCATCTCACAAATAGCAGTTGCTAATATAGAGACCACTGCCATTGATACAAATCCAAACATTCAGTTGAGGAGATCTACCAGAGAAAGGAAACTTCCAAGCAGATTCGATGACTATGAATTATTATTTTCTTTGTGTTCTGATCAGGCAGAGCCACAAACATTTAAACAAGCGTGTACTGATGTTAATTCAGTGTTATGGCTGGATGCCATGAAAGATGAAATGGATTCTTTGCATTCAAATCAGACCTGGGATTTGGTCACTCTTCCGCCAAATCATAAATTATTGAAAAATAAATGGGTCTATCGAATAAAAGAGGAAGACAGAGGATGCAAGAGATACAGAGCCAGACTGGTAGTGAAGGGTTTTGCTCAGCAGAAGGGTGTGGATTTCAATGAAATCTTTTCTCCAGTGGTAAAAATGCAGACCATTCGTTTGGTACTTGGTATGGCAGCAATGTGGGATCTCGAGCTTGAGCAACTCGATGTAAAAACAGTGTTTCTACATGGGGACATTGATGAAGAATTATATATGGAACAGTCGGAAGGCTTTGTGAAATAGGGGCAGGAGCATTTAGTTTGCAAATTAAAGAGGAGTCTCTATGGGCTGAAGCAATCTCCTCGTCAATGGTATTTAAAGTTTGATCACTTTATGACTTAGCAAGGTTTCACTCGCTGCAAATTAGACCCATGTGTGTACCTCAAAAGGCTTCCGAGTGGTGAGTTTGTGATCTTATTATTGTATGTTGATGATATGTTGACTGCTGGTAACAGTATGAGAGTCATTCATGAGCTGAAGACACATTTGTCTCATCGTTTTGCCATGAAAGATTTAGGGGCAGCGAAGAGGATTCTTGGGATGGATATAATCTAAGATAGACATAAGTGAGAAATTAAGTTATCCCAAGAAAAATACATCCTTAAAGTCTTAGAGAAATTTAATATGACAACTTCTAAATCGGTGGCCACTCCTTTGGCTGATCATTTCCGATTGTCTTCAAAAATGTGTCCTACTCAGGAAGAAAAATAGGAGATGGCTGGTATTCCTTATTCTTCAGCAGTTGGTAGTCTAATGTATGCTATGGTTAGCACACGTCCAGATATTGCTCAAGCAGTGGGAGTTGTGAGTGGTTTTATGAGTAATCCCGGTAAAACTCATTGGCAAGCAGTTCAATGGATTCTTTGATATTTGAGAGGCACTTCCTCTCATGTTTTATTTTTTAACAGTAAGGCCTCTTATATTTGTGGATATGATGATTCTGATATGGCTGGAGATTTAGATACAAGGAGGTCTACAACAGGCTATGTGTTTACTTTTGCCGGAGCAGCGATTAGCTGGACTTCTCGGAAGCAACAAGTGGTTGCTCTTTCCTCCACAGACTTTTCAACAGATAATCCATATTCACAAACTTTTCAGCTGTCAGAATCTTCGTATGCCATACAAGCCAGGAGAATAAACCAGCCTTAGGAAGACATTCTTTACTCAAACATAAAGTTATCGGGGGGAGTAAGTATTTTTGATTAGCCTTGATCTTAGCAAGTAATATCCCTCCTTAACTGAATAATCCCCACTCTTACTTCTATCTAAAACTAGCATATCATTTTTAAGGTTCAAGGATGTTTTCCTTTCTTCCAAACTTCTATTCAAAGCAGCAACATCCGCTGGAGAATAACAAGATCCTTCCATTTTTTCCATTTTTGTCTCATTCCTTCATCTACAAAGGAAACACAGTCAATTACTCTCTCACCTAATCTAGCCATCAGATACCTACAAGCATTCGCTAGATTCATATTACAATCCAAGGCCCTATAACCACCCTAATAATCTTGCCAGAAAGGGGCATTCTCCCCTTTCCCAAGATTCCATGTGAGTTTTTCTTGGATGATGGATCTACAATCCAACATAAAATTCCATATCCTGGAGCCCTTAGGGGGTGATAATTCCCTAAAAATTTTAATGGGATCAACATTGGTTAGATACTTCGCTGAGAGTATCTTTTAATATGGTTTTTTATACATTTTCCAAACAAGTTTGGCACCTAGGGCTTTACCCTATAGTTTTATATCTTTTATCCCATCTCCCCCTTCTTCTTTTGGATGACACACCTTATCCCATGCAAGGAGTGAGAACTTCTTCTTTTCCCTTGTTCCTTGCTAGAAGAAAGACCTGAGAATTTTGTTAATTTACTCTCTCTTTTTTCTTGGTAGATCAATGCAGGCCAGTTGAAAAATGGGTTGAGTAGACAGAACAAACTGAACCTTTTTCACTTTGCCTACCACACAAAGCCATTTTCCATTCCATGCTACCATCTTATGTTTAACTTTTTCCATGATAATATCCCATAAATTTTTCATTCTAATGACTTTTTCTAAGGGTAGTCTTAAATACTTTCAAGGCAGATTTCCTGATTTGAAGTTAAGGGTTCTATAGATCTCTTTTTCTGTTGCAAAAGGAGTATTAAATAAAAAAAATTCAGTCTTATTTGGGTTAATTTCTTTTCTAGAAGCAAGAGCATAGAGACCAAGGATAGATTTATATGCTACTGATTTCTCCTTAGAACTTTGGCCATAAATCATAGTATCATCCACAAACTGCTAATGCGTTGTTGGTTCAATCTCACTTGTAAACTTTATTCCTTTAATCCTATCTCCTATCCTCGCCATATTGATAGCTCTCCCCAAATATTCTCCCATTATTATAAATAAAAAGGGTCATATCGGATCACCTTGTTTCAATCCTCTATTTATCCCAAAAAATCCTTTGGGAGAGCCATTCACTAGAATAGAAAATTTTGGAGTAGAGATACATTCAAATATCATGTTCACCCACTATTTTGCAAACCCAAAGGTAGTTAGACACTTTTTCAAAAAACCCCATTCAACTCTATCATAGGATTTTTTAATATCTAACTTTATTAGCATATTGGGTTCATGATTATTTTGAACTAAGTGTATGGCTTCTTATGCTATGATAACCCCATCATATATTGACCTACCTTAGACAAAACCTATTTTCTCCTCACTAATTAAGTTTGGGAGGAAGTTTTGCAACCTACTAGCTATTGTTTTGGTGAATAGTTTATATAAGGTATTACATAGCACAATAGGTCTAAAATCATCAAATGATTCAGCTTTCTCCTTTTGAGGGATGAGGGCAATAAAGGTATTGTTAACTTCTTTTAAAATTTTCTCTAAATTTCTTACCCCTTCCAATGCCTCAGACACATCTTCACCTATGAAATCCCAACACCTCTAAAAAAAACATGCTGGAAAACCATCGGGCCCTGGAGATATGTCTAGGTCCATTTTGAATAAGACTTGCTTCACTTGTTCCATGGTGATTTTACCTAAGAGAAATTTGTTCTGTTCAGGGGAGATAATATTTGGGATGTTTCTAATAATGTTATCCTGAGCTTCCATATTCCTTTCGCCTTGCATGATAAAAATCTTCTCAAAATATATTATCACCTCCTTAAATATACCTTCTGGTTCTTCTACTACTTCACCACCCATAAGTTTAATGGAGGTGATTCTATTTACTATTCTCCTATGTTTAGTGCTATTGTGGAAAAATTTAGTATTTCTGTCCCCAGCATCCAACCATGTCTCTCTAGATTTCTGTCTCCAAAATATTTCTTCGCTTGCCAAAACCTCTTCATATTCCTTCATTAAGCACTTTTCCTCATCATAAAGGATTTAATCCATACCTTTATCCATTCGCTTCCTCATTTAAATTTGCTTGTTTCTCTTCCAAAGTGCTTTTGTTTACAAAAATGATCCTTAAATGATCAGTGTTCCATACTTTTAATTTTTCTTGATTATTTTAAAATTGTTTACTACCTGATATAATTTAGATCCAGATACCTCGATTTCCTTCACACACCCTTAGTTATTCGGCATATTTGATAGGTAATTCAGTTACACAAAAACTGTGTCCCATGGAGTATTCCCCTATACCCTTTTCTTTGATATCAATCTTTCAACCAAAATACTTGGATGTAGATGCTATATTATTGGGATCAACCTTTCACATAGAGGATGATGCTCTATTATGAGGTGCAAGTGACTCTAGTAATGCTATCCTGGCCTTCCATATTCCTTTCGCCTTGCATGCTAAAAATGTTCTCAAAATATATTATCACCTCCTTAGCTATACCTTCTGGTTCTTCTACTACTTCACCACCCATAAGTTTAATGGAGGTGATTTTGTTTGCTATTCTCCTTTGTTTAGTATTTGTGTCCCCAACATCCAACCATGTCTCTCTTTATTTCTGTCTCCAAAGGATTTATTTGCTTGCCAAAACCTCTTCAAATTCCTTCATTAAGCACTTTTCCTCATCATAAAGGATTGAATCCATACCTTTAGCCATCACTTCCTCATTTAAATTTTCCAGTTTCTCTTCCAGAGTGCCTTTGTTTACAAAAATATTCTCGAAATGATCAACGTTCCATACTTTAAATTTTTTCTTGATTATTTTCAACTTTTTTACTACCTCGTATAATTTATATCTAGATACCTCAATTTCCTTCACCCACCCTTGGTTATTCGTCATGTTTGATAGGTAATTTAGTTACAAAAAAAGTGTCCCGTGGAGTATTCCCCTATACCCTTTTCTTTGATATCAATCTTACAACCAGAATACTTGGATGTAGATGCTATATTATTGGGATCAACCTTTGACATAGAGGATGATGCTCTATTATGAGGTAGAAATGACTCTAGTGTGGTCCTTAGTGTATTGCAATACTAGAATAGATTAATATCCCCTTGAATTGTAATTTCTTGGACATTATAAGGAAATGTTAGGCATTGATGATAATTTGATGGTACTACTTGCATTGAATGGATCTATGGCCTTCCCAAAAGAATATTAAATGCAATTTCCATGTCTAATACTTGTAAAATTACATCTTTGACTATAAGGTTGACTCTCATTGGTAATAAAATATAACCTATGGAAGCTCTTTCTGCTTCATCATATGCTTTTATTGTAATTTTATTTTTGGGATCAACTACATTTTCTAAAAATCCCAATGCAACGACTAAATTCAAAGTACATATATTCAAACCAGATCCTCCATATATAAGGACTCTTTTTATTTTATGGTTTTGAGTAAGGACCTCTATATGGAGTGGTGCATTTTGAGGCTCGCTTATTGCAAGGTCATCATCTTTTGTGAATGACACAAAATGTGGTGTGGTAAGATGTCCCACCATAGCTTGGAAATATTCTTATTCTAGATCTATGGGAACTTTGGTTTCTAGCAAACATTTTTCTAGGATATCCATATGTGTTGGTGAAAGATATAAAAGCTCTAGTATGGATATTTGGGCTAGTGTTTTCTTCAATTGGTCTAAGATATTATATTGATTTGATACATTTGATGTAGACTTAGGGACATATGTATACTTCATTAGAGCGGGTGAAGGTTTTGAGGACACACCTTGTAGGCTAACTTTGGCATGACCATGAGTTGTAACATTGACCAGCCTATACTATTGTTTCTCCTTAATGGTTATCACATTGATCAGTATGTGCAGGATCATGGTATGCCAAAAAGTGGCGATGTGAAAAAGAAGTCCTGATTGGTAGACTGATTGAAAAATAGCTATCACTTTCAAATGGTACATCATTTTTTAAATCTGAAATATGTGTCACATTCTATGCTTTGCCTACTACAAAAAAAAAAAAAAAAATTCAATTTGATGAAGTTTAGACTAAGTTAATTTGGTCAGACACGAGAATTTTTATATTTTGGAAAAGTTATAGAAGAAAAATCATAATCAAATATTTACTTGGAAACAAATTACAAAAAAATATGCGTCACATCCGGACATTAATTTACTACTTATATCTAGAATCTAGTAAAAAAATATTATCATTTTATTGTGTTTAAGGTGGTCAGACATACGCCTACTTCTTATTTTTTTAGTCCTGATTGATAGATTGATTGGAAAATAACTATAGCTTTCAAACGGTACAACATTTTTGAAATCCAAAACATGAGTCACATTCTATGGATTTCCTACTACAATTAAAAACTTAAAAAAATCAATTTCATGAATTTTATAATAAGTTAAGGTGGTCGGACATGAGATTTTTTATATTCTGGAAAAGTTGTAGTAGAAAAATCATAATTAATTATTTACTTGGAAAAAAATTACAAAAAAATATGCGTCACATCCGAACATAAGTCTACTAATTATATATAGAATCTTGTAAAAAAATATTATCATTTGATTATTTTTAAGGTGGTCAGACATACACCTTCTTCTTATCTTTTTCCTGAAACTTTCATACTACTGCATTGAAATTAGAAATTTCACCACATAGAATATTTTCTTTTTAAAGAAGGGATAGTAGCTTAGAAACTAGATTCAATTTTCTGCAGATTCTCTTCTTACACATTTTTGATATAAGATATACAACTTGTCCAAATTTTTAGGTCAACTTTCCTGACCCTGATTTTTTGAATTTTCATTGCCAATTAAGGCCTTGTTTGGAATACCATGATCCTATAAATACCCTGTGAATATGTGATTCATATTTAAAGATATAATTGATGTACTCATAGGTTGTCTTTGTGTAGTTATCATTTTTACCATCATTGGTATTAGAAGAGCCTCCTTTCTCATAGTTAGGAAGCGGATCCTTGAATGCTTGGTGGGTTTCATTAGATGTATGTCCTTCAACCATTATTTCTTCCTTGTCAATCAAGTCTTCAATCACATTCTTTAATCTTTGAAAATCATTAGTTTTATTTCCCTTACTTCTATGGTACTCACATTAATATAAAGCTCTCCACCATGAGGGTTTCACCTTAGGTTCATAATATCTCACTTCAATAAGTAAAATATTTTGCTTGAAAATTAGATTCCTCAAATCAGATTCAAGTGTTTTACCCAAGAGGGTAAATTTTATTCTTCTTGGTACATATAGTGCCCCTTGTCCTAATTGATTATTATTTTGATTGATTGGTTGAGGATTATTGGTCTTACTTGTCAAGCTCAAAATTGGTTGTGTTGGTTTAACATTCTATTGTCCAAAATTTCATCATTTAAAGATTATTATTCTTGATCCAAAACTTAGATTTATCATTGTTGTTGTTTTTATTGGAACTAGAAGAACCAACACTCTCTTTGTTATAAATTTTCAACTCTCCTTTCTTTCTCAAAGCTTCCACAATCTTAACTCCATTTTCTATGATCTTGTTGAAATTTGGGGGGCGTTGGAGTTGCAATCTATAACTCATCTCACTATTGAGATTATGTAAAAAGATATACATCTTATCTTGTTTAGGTATAGCTCATGGATATTTTGTGAAAAATTGTCTCCATCTTTACAAGAAGGCGAGGAAAGGTTCCTCATTCTTTGGTCTAGTATTGCAAAGATCTAGCATAGTAACCTCATATTTTTTGTTATAAGAGTATTGTGTATCAAACTTATCTACTAGCTCACCAAATGATTTGATGTCAGGAGGTAACTATTGGAGTTGATGAAAACTATCAACCCACAGCTCCCAAGAATCACTTGCATGCAAACCTGTCACAGAAAGAGAGAAGCAAAAAAGCTATGGAGGCCAAAAATCACATATCGATGGAAGAGGAAACATATTGTGCAAACAATATAGAAAAAAAAACTTAATGCAATAAAATTCTCAATTAATTAATAACCATCAAATTGAATAATTTACAAAGAGGGAATCCGTATAAAAGGATATCGAAACCCTAAAAAAGAAACCCTAAAGGGGAAATATCTAGGTTGCATAATAATAATTAATAAAAGAATTAATTATTATATGCTTAAAGTTTAGCTTAAGTAAAAGAGAGATAATAAGTGACTTAATAATTAAATCAATATAATTTAATTAATAAGTGGAATCACTTTATTACTCTAACACCCCCCCTTAAGATAAACTTAGGGAGAAGCTAAAACCTAGAAACAACTACTGAAAGTAGGAAAATGGGTCCCAGCAACAAGGCCTGATGAGGTACCCAAGTACAAAAATCTCTGTAAAGAGGAGAAATAGAGAAAACCACATGGGAAAAACCCTACTCCAAAAGGAGATGAAGCCTAGTGAAGGACTGAAGAAGCCTCCAAACTAGAGAAAGTCCCAGAAAATAGGAACAAAGAAAGAAAATGTTGAACACCTCTGAAGCATGAAGCTGCAAACACTATCGAAAAATAACTGCTGGAACCTCCACTGTAATAGAACATGATCAGGTAGAGAAGACTTTAAATAAAGCCTGAAGAGCTGATCAATCGAAGATGGAAGAATGCCTCCAAAATAGGAATGAAAGAAGAGTGTCTATATGGTAAATGGTCCATCTTACTGAAATGCATAGGTACCAACCATTGCATCTGCCTAGTACATAGGAATAAATATTGAATACATAGATCACTCCATCAAACCAAGGAAGCATTAGAACCAATAGGAGATACCCCCCATAATACTGAACATGGAGAGGTCTGACAGGAAAACTGAAATGCAATGCCAAAAACAACTGCAAGAAAAAGAATCAAGAACACCAATAGTGCAGAAGAAGGTACAAGCACAGGATAAAGGGCAGTGTCAAAGTAGAAGAAATGATCTTCTAGACACACATCATGAGGCTAATGTCGTGGAAGGGACACTCACTTGACAAAGGTG
>MU225914.1:452926-490294 GCA_018584345.1 Thuja plicata
ATATTTTATAGACATACTTCAAGTCAGCAGGCAAAGCAGGAGCAGAAATGGCAGGTTGATGTGAGGAATGTTGGAGAAAGAATCCTGATTCCCAGTCAGCCTCTATTTTACTACATTCTTGTTCAGACAAAGCCTTATTCAGCATCTGGGCAGGAGCAGATTTTTGAAACTGGGCATCCATGGAGTTATTGTAATGTTCCTTGAAAAGATCCTGCACTTTGTCTAAAAGACTGTGGGGAATACCATGGTTCAGAAGCTGCAAACCCACAAACACTCAGCTCAATCAGTAAGGTGAAAGTTCAAAATAGTCATTCTACTTCACTGTTAGAGACCAAAATGGTTGCAAAACAAAAAAAGAGTGCTTAGAATATGAATTAGAAACATTTTGAAAGTAAATAATATGTAAAAGTAGAGAATTGCAATAGAAATTGATAGCACTTATAAAATAAAATTGATAGGTGACTAAATTCTCTATATATACAAGTTACCAAAGAAAATAGTAAGAAGACCTGAAAAAATCCCCAGTGTTGGCATGCACTGTCAATCTCAGCCATGGCCATCTTTCTGTCTTCTCCATTCAACTTCTTCATATCTATCACTGGAACAGCAGCCGCATCAGCAGTAATGGCAGCCATGATTTCCTATATA
The DNA here is from genome assembly GCA_018584345.1 of Thuja plicata. Taxonomy (NCBI): domain Eukaryota; kingdom Viridiplantae; phylum Streptophyta; class Pinopsida; order Cupressales; family Cupressaceae; genus Thuja; species Thuja plicata. The sequence goes on from MU225914.1 coordinate 453,575, forward strand.
AAACTTGGACAACAAAACAAGTTCAAAGATGTGTAATGAAAGTGCAGCACTGTAGGCAAGTTGGGTGTGAAAAATCATAGAAGATCAGCACAATTTATAGGCAAGGAGAGGCCCATTAGGATTTTTTTGACTGGTTTTTCTTTTCTCTTCACATGAGTAGGTAATTTTATTTTGACCATGAAATTCATCTAAACTGACAAATCTGCATACTAAGCTTTCGGCACCCATCCAACTGCTTTTGTCAGATATTATTGCCTACTTCTAAGTTTATTGCGCATTGTCTTGGGCCTGATGCACAAACAAGAATTGTATTTATTGTTTATTCATTATTATTAATTGACTGTCTTATGCCATGAAAGAGTCCATACCCAATTGCTTTGGTTTAGGGTTAAAGGCAGATTTATCGATGGTTTATCTCTTGCAAGGCAAACAAAGCTGGCTGCCCAACCAAAACGCATTTAGTGCAATTTATATTTGTTGGGCTTTCTAATGTGTATATATCAATTTGGACTGCCAAAGAAATAATATATTCCATTGATAAAGAAATAATGTATTTCATTGTCTTAATGCTTTATTTAATTTGTCTCAGTAATACTAATGATGGTATAGTCATTATTAGATTTTGTCATGAATAGTATCATTGCTATGATAGTCCAAGCACTATATTTTAAGTAAAGCACATTCATGATACAAAAAGTAGAGGCAGAACATAGGGTTGATTGCAGTCCAAGCCACATATGACAAAAATCTCTGTAGAAGGGCAGCGCCCACATATAAGAAAGTCAATAAGGGCAGCCAATTGAAAAATTGAGAGACACACATATGAGGCCCAGTCTGAGTGGTTTATCTGTTAAAATGCTTTCAAAGCACTTAGTACAATTCTGTAATTTTGCCCCCGGTTTTTCAACAAAACCCATGTCTGGCCAAAACAATGGGCTGCAACAAACTGTGGTACTGCCATTTGACCTTCAAATAGATAATTCCTATATTTGCAGTACAACACAATTCTATCATTTGATTTCCAAAAGCACACAGATAGTTATCATGATTGTAGTATATAATTCACATGGTTTTCCTTAATACTTCTTTAGATGGGTTATGTTTGTCGTTTCTAATATTCCCTTTCTCCTAATAATATTTATATATACTATTATTTTTCCAGGAAGTCCTGAGGTGGATCGTAAACAATGGGATGCTGAATTGTTAGTTTAGATTGCTTAAATTGTTTCCAACAACATTGGTTTTCCTTTAAGAAAAGTAATTGATTTCGCATGTACAGTGGGCCATGTACGAGAGTGGCTGCCATGTTCAATTGTACTCCAAGCTATTGACTAGACTACCCATAAAACATAACTAGGGAATCAAGTGTTGCTCACAAGGAGGCCACTATTTTAGGTTGACTAGAAGTCCTTTCAATTTTTTTGTTAAGAGAGTGTGAAATTCAGTAACTGCCTTCCATCAAAAATACCTATTTGTTGGGATGAAGGATATGCTTATTAAGACCTTTACTTCATATCTTTGAACATTCTAGAAAGTTTTACCACAACATTTATATGGTATGATGATACAATTTTGAAAAAAATATTTATATGTGTTATTGACTTGATGATAGGTGCAAATTTATGTATATTTTGTATAAATTTTTATTTTTCTAATTGTATAATACAAATGTCGAATACAAAAAATTTGATAAAGATTTTCAATAGTCAAACATGACATGTTTTGATAAAGATTTTCAATAGTCAAGCATGACATATGGCTTTGACGTTTTGAAGACAAAAATCACAAGTATACTATTTACTGAATTATAAAAGCACATCTTATTATAGATTTTATTATTGTTACTAAATGTTTGATAAAATAAAAATTGCATATGAAGGAGAAAAATTGTATTATATGAGTATAATGATATTCTAGTTATATTAAACACTATTTAAAGTTTTACATATAAAGTAGAAATTGCATATGAAGCTACACAATTGCATTATACGAGTGTAATATTAATTGTTAACTGGCTTTGGTAAACCACCTAAAAGGCCTTTAAATAAGTGGTGGTGTAATGTGAAATTATAAGATTGTAATGTGGATGTAGCCCATATTGGGTGAACCAGGTTAAATCTTTGTGTTATTTTTTTTTCTATCTTCTTTATTTATGCATTATCTTAATATTGTTTATTGCTCATATTTTCCTAAACCCTAATAATGGTTACATCAAGCACTATATTTAAATTGAAAATTGGAGATGAAGAACAATTGAGTGGGTTTTACCTACATACAATGCTATTTCAAATGGAAAGTTCAAATAATTGGGCAAGATTACCAACAAAGATATTTGACCTTCAACTAAAGTCTCTTGTATCATATAATGAAGTTTTTTATATTCAAAAACATCTTAGGGCCTATAAAATTCCTTATTAAAAATAAAATTGTATCAAATATACTTAAACTCTTCCTATAGTGGAGCTAACAATTGCCCACTTAAAATTCACATAACTTTAATATGCATTCTCAAGGATGTGTGAATTATAGTGACACCTACATCACAAGTACTAATTCATGTTGGTGGGAGGATTAACAAGAGGCTTTTAACATGATTAATGCAACTAATCCATGAAATTTCCTTGTTTTGATGTTTTCTTGGGCAATTGTCTTATTAGGATCACAAATGGCATGTGATTCATAATATTTCATGAATGTGTTAAAATAGTACATTTTTTTTTCAAATTACATGTGGAATAATGTATTTTCAACCAACTTGATTTTATAAAATGCATTAATATTAATTGCAAATCATTTAAAATTTGAAAAGTAGTTTTAATTATACTTCTATATCACATCATTCAATTAGCTCAATATCGTATAATTGTATATCTTGTCATAAAACTAAACTAGACAAAGCCTTTCACTAATCCATATCTATATAATCATTATGCTCTTAAAACTTAACATCTGCATTATTAATATTGAAGTGCAAATAACCTCTATATGATATACTATTTATGAGGTAAATTTAACCATTTTTACATAATAATTAAATTAAAATAAATATTTATTTTATCCTCTATTTAAAATAATAAAAGTTTATATTATTTATTCCTCCTAATTTATTTTGGTTAAGGTAAGATTGATTTCAAAAGAGCTTAAACCCTTGAAGAAATAGACAAGATCAACAAAGTATCCACAAAAAGTAAAAAGACCAAATAGACAAATAGAAAAAAACTTGAAGTGAGCCAGATACTAGCAATCAATATCAATCATCACATCATGTCTTCACTTAACCTTGCAAGAACCACTACCTGGTAATGAGGTCTCTTAGTAAAATCTAGTACCTTACCGTTATAACAAGGGTTGGAGACATTCAAAAAAATATAATAATTCAAATCATATGTTTTTAAATAGGCACTACAAAAATTTTAAAATTGAACAACTGTAATGGCCCAAATTTCCACCCTTGTGCAAATTACCATTTATCATCATCCTCACCTTAGCCTAAGACTCAAAATCCACATCATCCGCCCGCATATGCTCACCATTGCTTCTCATCACCAGTTTTAGAATCCTATCCACACAACCTGGATAGGATAGGATGTATGCACGATGTGGAGACGTTTGTACGATGCGCTCTCATCTGCAAATGTTGCAGATGTGCAGGTTGTCATTGAGGCATTAAAAACTACCAAACTGTAATTGTAACACTCGATTCAACCGTCCACTAATGCAGGATTTGATCTTCCATACATTTTAAACCTCATTTTGGGCCTTCATTGGGTCTTCTTGGTCAATCTCTCTTCTAATTTTAGAATTCTCTCTCACACTTTTGGCTCTCTACACCACTTGATCACTCGCGCTCACAGCTTCAACGTAAATTTTTTGGATAACTCCTTACTCTTAGAAACTCTTATGTTCACTCATGCATTTGATTCTCACCTTGTGGAGTTGACGGGAGTCTCCGAACTCCTTTCATTCGTGTCTTTTGAGCATATTGATATCCTCTTTAGTATTCTCTTGGCATTTATCATTGTATATTTTTTATTATCAATTATGTATCATTGCTTGTGTCTATTCAAGGTTTGTGGAAGTGGAAACACTAAAGTAGGGATCTCACTGAGGCAGGTCTCCAAAGAGCCAACTCCAACATTTTTATTGTTCTTGTGTTTGCAGGTTCCTTGAAGTTGCAAGTTTAGCATATCTACTTCTTCAAACTTTGATCGATGCTATTCATACCTTCTCTCTTCTTTTATCATCACACTCATAGTATAAAAGTTTCATTCCTTTCCATTCATATGTTAGTTTAGTATTTAATATTTGTACTTAATTTATGGGCACTACTTCTGCACTTTTTCCATACGAGATGCTAGCACATCGTGTTGTCGTTCTGTACCCATGCTATCATTTGTGACCTATGCTAGCATCCAGGATAGTGATCTTATGGAGCTAAGTGTGTGTTTGTGGTAGTTATCTCTTTTCATTTTCATAGTCTAAATATTTTTATCATCTGGTATATTTGACATATTAGCATTTATTTCCATTAAGTATTTTCTTAATTACAGTCACTTACATTTAATACACTTTAGATTAATTAAAACACATTAAACTCGTCTTCAACAAACAACAACATTAGATCCACCTAGCTCTACGTTCTAGTTGAAGTGAGGTGGTGCAAGGGAAGTTTCATCCCTTGATACTTTAATCAATCTCTAGGTTGGTTCACTTTTTCCTTATCCACATTTTGGTGAACCCGATGTGAACTAGCAACCTTTTTAATCTTAGTGACAGTCTCGTCATGAATGTGGTAACTATCACTATAATTTCTCTGCCTTCTTAGAGGGTGTGTGACATGATCATTGGATTCACCCCTCTAGATGAATCATATAGCGGAGAGCCTTCTCCCCTCTATGTCCTGGCCTTGAGCCATGGCATCTCTGTTTGAGGTTTCTTGGTTGACCCTACTTGTTGGGTAGACGTAATCATGGAGGAAGTCCTCTTTTTAGAGACTTAAATAAGGGAAAGTATGATGAGTGTCCTTCCACCACCAGGATACATGACAAGTTGTCTCTTCTAGTGCAGGAGCACCTAGACAAGCAGATGGAGACATGAAGACTCAAGGCATAAAGGAAGACTTCAATACATCTAAAGGAGTCAATTTGAACATTTTGAGACCACTAATGGCCTTTGGAAATGATGTAATGATCCAAAGTCCTAAGGGTCATGACAAGGATTCTAGTACCAAATTCATGTAATAGGGAAACATCATGCCTAGAGTGGCCAATTAGGATTCTAAAGAGTCCAATGATGTAACAAGATAAAACTTTGATCATAGATTAAAAGTTAGGTGCATAGGAAGTCATATTTAATAAGTTAGAAATTCAACTATTCAAATCCTAACGGCTAGTGCCAATTAGGAGGGAAACCATGTTTAAAGGCTTAAATGGATTTGTAACCATTGGGAACCAATTGGAATCGGTTGGGATATTTTTTAAATAATATACTATATAGCCTGATAAAGGAATGAGGAAAAGAGGGGATTATGAATAGGACAATGATTGTACAGACTGTAGCATGGAAGCAATAAAAATAACTAAATTCTACAAATTTCTTATGATAGTTTGATTGTTTTCGCTTTCAAATCATTTCCAATGGACAAAGGAGCATTAATAGACATCTATAGAAGCAGTGTATGTGATTGAGGTTTCATTTTGTTCTAATTACTCACTAAATTTTTTGAGAGACACATGAAGTTACATCAGTTATAACAGTCTTGATTGTTTTTTAATGGTTTTATGGTCATTTCATGAATGCCAATGACTGATTCTCATGGAATGACCTTAGTATAACATGTATGGTAGTTTTCTAACCATTTAATGTGCATATAAGTGAATGGAATTTCAAGGTGATCACCATATTTGTTTGGTTGAAGGAACACTAGTTAATGGCTAAAGTGTAGCAACAGAAGATCTTCTCGAAGGAGGGAATAATTTTATGTTTGAATCCATTAGGGGATATCATTTTAATGAATAATCAACTTTTTGGTTGAGATTGAGTTGGGAGGATCGACATTGAGAAGGACCTAGTTTTGAGGGGTTTTGGGAGCAATTTGGGGCTTTTATGCTTAGAGAGACCATAAAGTCTAATTGATTGCATTTCCCTTAATGGAAGTCATTTCTTAACTTTGTTGAAAGAGACAAGGTCATGGGTTAAGTACTTGATAGGATTTCTTTGTAAACATGGGGTAATTAGCCCTTAAAGACAGTCACAGTTGGACAATAGGGTGATTTGGTCCAAAACACATGGTACTGAGTTTTGGATATGTTAAGAATAATCCTTATGGGTTTCTGAAACCCTAATTGTTTGGGGAGTCTTTTGGAAGTTTTGGTTAGAAGCTTGAAAAATAGTTGATGTAGACCTACTAGGGATTTAAGCCTATTAGGACAGTATTTGGGATTTTCCAATAAGTTGGGCACTTAGAACTTGAAAGTGGTTTTCCTAGTTTTATTGGGCAAGTAGTGACCCTTAGATCCATTATGGGCCATTGGGAAGGTGAAGTTCATAGGGTGGCCCTCTTAAGTCATTTGGATGCATCAAAGAACAATGTGGATGTACACAACGTTTTTGCATTTGACAAGTTTTTTCATTGAATATTTGAGAATCCTCATTTCTCTGCATCACCTTCCTCCTTTGGGGTCTACTAATTTAAGAGTGCACGTGGGATCCAAAGCAATATTCTCAATATTTATGGCAATTCTTGAATCAGACCTCTTTAAGGTCAAACTAGCTATCCCCTAGTTGACTTTTACGAGAATCATCCGAAAGGTTATCCATAAGTGTCTAAAGCTTCCTCACGAGGGGAAAATTTACATTATCCAGGATACTAACCATATTTTCCCTTGCTGTCCCAAGGGGGATCCTCCCTTGATCACTTTAGCATGTAGGGCAGCTGCCTCGCTAACAAGATATCATGTTTCTTTCTTATCAAAAGTATAAGTCTAGGGAGTTAAACCTAAATTCTATAGCACCTTCTCTCGCTCAGCCCTCTCATGAGGCTCAATGTGCATCATTGTTTTTCCTTTCTTCATTAGGGGCTCAAGGAAAGTGTGTGCCCCATGGGAATCCTCCTTACCCACCTCGAGCTACATAGCCTTAGATAGTTCCATTTGTTCCCACATCCACGTCTAATGTGGATAAAGGAAATTCACCCATGCTACCCAAGCTTAAGGTGTGTCTTCCTCCTGCTATCCCCATTATCTCATACATACCTCACCCTACCATCTATGGCCAAAGTAAGTGGCCTCATAAGACCATGCCATCTCCTCTGGCACCTGCTCCTCAACCTTTGAGGGTACTTTATGTTCCTCCAGCTTCTCGTTGGGAAAAAAGAGGAAGGCCAACTATGACTAAGCCATCAGTGCCTCCATCAAATCCACCCCCTAATCCATCAGTAGGACCCTCTCCTTTTTTGGTGACGGCATCGACAACTTCCCCCGTGGAGGAGAATGGAATTATACCCCCTTAGGCTTCTTACTCAATATTGCATTTGTGTTACAACCATCTTGCATGAGAGTGTAAGAATTATCAACAAGAGAGGGATTTGGCACATGAGGCCATATTTATGAGAGTAGAGAGTATCTTCTAAGCCTGTCTCTAGTGTTTCTTTAGTCACTGCCTCTAGATTCATCCTTGCTTAAGTTGCAGCTGCATTAGCTCCTTGTCCTATTATTACATTTTTCATGCTCCCCCTACATCGAGAATAACCATTAGGATTCATGCTAAAGGGGTCTAGGTGTCCATCTCTCCTTTGTAGAAGCTTCCTCTAATTACCACCTTGCCAAATGTCTTGTCATTTCCTAAACCGATGAACATGTTGCACACCCAAATGGTATCTAGTGTAGTAACATCCATCTAGCCTATGACAACCCCATTAGGACTGCCATGCTAGCTTTCCTGATGTCTTAAAGGTTTTTATAGTTGAGTGGAGGTCTTCTCCTCCATATTTTAAGAAGAAGTTTGATTAGGGCCCTGTCTCAGAGGTCAGGCATCACAAGTCTTCTCTCATCAATCATCTTATGGTTTTTTTCCTTCCAATGGAGAAAGCTCTAACTTCTCCTAAGTTCATCTTCGCCCCTTTCGTTGAGGTCGGTGGGGAATATTCTTCATCTACACCTCCTCATGGGTCTCCTAAAAGCATTGAGGCTTGAATTTGAGTCCTTGGAGAATATTCTAGCATTGATGGAGATCTTTACATGATCCCTCTCACTCACTATCGTCAATCTATTGGATGATAATGTTGAGGCTACTTCATCCTTAGCTCTTTATATTGGTATGTTCCTGGGGCTGCCATTGTAGCCATACCATTACAATATCGACCTCCCTCCCCATATGGTAAATATTGAGAGGACAATGATATATTTATGGATGGTTTGTGATGGATAAACCTCTTAAATTTATCACTGTTACTCAATTAGAATTTAAACCTCTACAACTCAGACTACCACATAGAGATGTCAGACCTCTAAAATGCTTCATCGTCATTGCCACCATGTGGAATTTCTCCAAAACCTCTACAATCCTAAATATAACCCTAAACCCTAACATTTCACTGAGAATCAGAATTTTTCAATGATGAAATGTAGAGTTAAAGGCATATCTGTGGCAAAACCCTAACCAATTAGGGTTTCAGACCAATTTGCACAAAAATTAAGTATAAATTGTTCAATTCTCAATGAACCTACACCAAACCAAAGCCAAATGAAAGGTATTTCACTACCCAACCATGTGTGTTTCATATCATTCCCAATCCGTACATATCTGTACTAGATGACTATTTGCAAGAAAATCATGAAAAACAATGGAAAATCAAACCAATTTTCTTAATCACCTTCAAATTATTCAACAACCAAAAATGAATCAACCCAAAGAGGAAATAATAGACTAACTCCAACCTCCTCAACCAATCCTAACATATTTTCAAATCATTCAATTTTTGGGATTACAAAGTTGCTCTATTTTGCAAGAAAAGTTGCAAAAGTTTCTCAAGCAACTTTTGCAATTTTCACAATCCACTCTATAAAAACCTTACCAAAATTCCATATTTTTCTTTTAAACATGAAATTGATCAACTCCAATCCATTCCTATGCATTTGGAGGGTTTGACCATGTTTGACCAACTTGGTCCTAATTGGTTACATTTGAACAACTTGGTAATTATACCTTACATAATGACTCAAAACATTTCAAAATGATCCATAGGACCTTATTAAAGCCAGAAAAATCACAAAACATGAAAACTCATTACAAATACTAGATATGTCACATGGACCCATAGGTTCTCCTAAACCATACTCCCGAGGAGGAATGAATCTCAAGTCCCTCTTGAGATGAGGTCTTCAACAGAGGTTCCATGATTTTAATGTCATTCTCAGTCATCCATGTAGTGTCTTCTTCGAGAAGGTCTTTCCATTTAACCAAGTACTCCTTGTATGTCTTCTTCCTAGTTTTCTTCACCTCCTTAGTGGCTAGAATGCACGAAGGCCTCAAAGGTTGTATAGGTGGTAGTTCTTCGACCCAAACATCATCCTCCTCTACTATTGAACCTACATCAACACCTGCAACCATAGAACCTTTATATAGAAATAGATCAGATACATTAAAGATAGGATATATGGCTACTCGAGGAGGTAATTCAATTTCATATAATTTTTCCCAAATTTATGAACTATCATGCAAGGTCCTATCTTTTTTATCATTAATTTGGTGTGTTGGCCTTTTAGTAGTCTTTCTCTCTTCAAGTGAGCCAACACCAAGTCACCCACTTTAAATTACACACCCCTTTTCCTTTCATCTACCTTCTCCTAGAAATTTTTCACATTCTTTTGAAGAGTTTCTCTAACCTTTTGATGGATGTCCCTCATAGCTATGGAAAAGTCTTTTCCGTGTGCACTTCTCTTTTCAACATCTTACTGATCTGTTAATCAATAGATGCCTCTAGGATGCATCCCATATACCACCTCAAAAGGAATCCTACCAATGCTCCTATTTGTAGATTCATTATAGAATTACTCTATCTGACACAAAACCATATCCCATTCATTTCAGTGCTCCTTTTTCAAACACCTTAGAAGGTTCCCTAGTGACCTGTTAACCACCTTAGTTTGACCATATGTTTGCAGATGGTATGTATAACTAAAAGACAATTTTTTCCCAACTTTTTCATTCAAGTCCTTTCGAAGTGACCTACAAACTTTGAGTCACTATCTGAGACAATATTCAATGGCAACCCATGTATTCTTACAATCTCCTTAAAAAATATACCTACAATGTGGGAAACATCATTAGTGTGCCTACAGGGAAGAAAGTGTGTCATTTTAGTGAATCTATCTACAACCACAAAAAAATGGTCATAACCTCTTTGTGTTCTTAGTAGTCCTAACACAAAGTCCATGCTCACACTCTCCCATGTTCTACTTGGAATTGGAAGGGGTTGATAAATCCATGCATTAGATGATGTCCCCTTAGCCCTCTGAAATATAACATATCCTTCTACAAACTTTGTGACATCCATCTACCTTTTAGGCCAATAGTAGAACCTCTTAACCTGATCTAAGGTATTGTCAAGACCAAAGTGTCCCCCTAGAATTATACCCTATTTCTCCTTGTTCCCCTCATTGAACATTTGGGAAAATACAACTAACTCCCCTTAAAAAAGTAATTCATTTTGCAAACAAAATTTAGAGTATTCACTGTGATAAGTATTTTAAAATTGACTACAAACCTCATAAATCTCCTTGAAGTCTGAATCATCCTTATACACATCCTTAAGGGAATCAATCCCCATGTTCTAAAGTTTCACCTCCTACACTATAAGTGTCCTCCTACTAAGAGCATTTTCCACTTTGTTGGCTTGTCCTTTCTTATGTTTTATGGTGAAAGTGTAGGATTGTATTTACTCCACCCATTTCATGTTCCTATGATTAAGTTTCTTCTATCCATTCAGAAAAATCAATGCATTGTTATCAATATAAACAAAAAATTATCTAGGTAATAGATAGTGCCTCCATTTTTTTAATTCTTGGACCATATCATATAAATCTAAGTCATATAAGGAGTACTTCCTCTTTTCCTCATTAATTTTTTCACTCAAAATTGCAATAGGCCTACCCTCTTGGCTTAAAAATGCACCAATAGCCTAATTAGAAGCATCACATTCAATATTAAAAATATTATTGAAATCAGGGGCAACAAGGATGGGCTATTGTGCTACCCTTTTCTTCAGATATTTAAACCCTTTATCTACTTCCTCAATCTAAGAAAACTTACATGTATTGCCTCCTTTGATGGTGTCTATCATAGGTGCACAAATGTATCTAAAGTTCTTATTGAACTTCCTATAGAAAATAGCAAGTCCATGAAAACTCCTAACATCACCAACTAACCTTGGATTTGGCCAATTAAGAATGGTATCTACCTTGGAAGGCTCCATCTTCAAACTCCCCTTTGAGATGACAAAGCCAAGGTCTACAAGATCCTCCTTCATGTAGTCACATTTCTCCAAGTTGATCATCATTTTCTCATCATGCATCCTCCTTAGGACCATGTCTAGATGTTTCAAATGCTCTTCCTTAGACCTTCTAAGCACAAGGATGGCATTCAAATAAACCACAACAAACTTTCCTATAAAAGCTTTCAATGCCTCACTCATTAGGCACATGAAAGTGCTAGGTGCATTGGATAGCCCAAAGGGAATCACCAACCACTAATAGAGGCCTTAATTGGTCTTAAATGAATTCTTCCACTCATCCCCCTCTCTGGTCCTTATTTAGTGATATCCACTTTTGAGATCATGTCTTGATAAGTAACTAGCTCCTCCCAAGAAATACATGAGGTACTCCATTCTTGGCATTGGGAATATCTACCTAATTGTTATTCTATTAATTTCCCTTGAATCTATACAAATTCTCCATTTACAATCCTTTTTGGGTGTTGGGACAACAGGTACTGCACATGGGCTCATACTTTTCCTCACTAAGCCTTTATCTATCAGTTCATGCACTTGTATTTCAATTTCTTCATTTTGAGAGGGTGTCATTTTATATGTAGATTTTTTAGGAATTATGGCACCTAGTATGAGGTATATGTAGTTACTTATGTATCTTATTGGAGGTAGGGAATTATATATCTCTTCAACTATTATGCCCTTTTACTTCTCTAACAATTTCTCCACCTCCTTGGGAATGTCCTTCTCCTTACTAGTTAACATATCTGACTCATCCTTTGGCTTTAAAATAAAAGTAAATCCTTGGCCATATCCCTCCTTCAAGGTCTCTAGGAACTCTTTCTCCCCTACCATCCTAATGGAAGGACCTTTATGACTAGTATTACCCTCTTTTAGGAGTGGTGTTAGGTTATAGATTACCCCATCCTTTTGAATTTCATAGGTGTTACTTTCCCCATCATGTTTTTCTTTTCGATCAAACTACCAAGGCCTCCCTAGAAGAAGGTGGCATGCATCCATTGGGATGATGTCACATAGGATTGTGTCTTTATAGGATCCTATATTGAATTCTACCCATGAATGTTCATCTACCAACACTTGTTTCCCTTTTTTAGTCATGAAAATTTGTAAGGGTTAGAATGGGGAATTCGTTTCAATTTTAACCTTTCTACCATTTCTAAGGATACAAGATTATGAGTAGAGACCAAATAAAATATCATCTTACCTAATTTACCTTGTACCTTATTGTTAATTCTAAAAAGTGCCTTTCTTTGGGGTGGCTGCTTGCTGACAGGAACTTTGAGTAGTTTCCTAAAAATCAAAGTTTCTCCAACCTCTCATGTAACATTCATAATGGGTGAGGTTACACTTTCTTTATACTCCTGTACTAGATGGTTTATCCTCTCTCCTCCATGAGAGGTTGATTTTTTCTTCTTAGAGTACTTGTTTGCAGTGTATCCCACTTGTTTTTCATTGAAACATCTACTAGTGAAGGTGTTTGAACCTCTGCCTGATCCATCAAACCTTCCTCTCCCATTTGGTACCCTCCCTCTAAAACTTGTTTTATGTTGTTGGAATTGGGTACTACTGATTTTGTTGGCATTCATGCTTTGTCATTGATGTCAACATATGTTTCTTTGGAGGTTGAACAGACTAGTTTTTACTATTGTATGATGACTAACAGAAGTATACAGATACTGTATGGATGAATTAGAACAAGTGAATATGATGATATGTAGAAGGATGTATGATGATAAGAAAACTTGGCTTAATGTTACATATTGGATGAGTTACAAATGTTTTAGTGATGACTAGTTTCTAGACTGTGACATTGTTGTTTAACAGAGTGAGTCTCTGTGTTTTGGAGATATCTTACAAGCGATGATGATTCAGGTTATGCAAGCTTACGTGATGAAATAAGACATGTTGAGGAATGTTTGGTTTGGGTCACAAGTCGTATCATTTTTGGTGACGTCAGTTGTGGCATGTATTCAGGAGGAGACCTATTTGGGGCCGACTTCAAAGTTGTAGCGTGTATTGTGGATTGCGAGCGTAGACTATAGATCTTGGATTATATTTGATGAATTATAATTGATGTTTAACTAGTATAGGTACCATGTGTATCTTAGGAATGGGTTAAATAATTATTATTTTATTGGGAAAGCTTAATTGGATGACCTAATCAATTATTGTAATAGGGTATTTATGAGACAACTTTTCTTTTGAAAAGATGTGTGCATGAAGAGAATGTGCTTGACAGAGACAGAGAAGTGTGTAAGTTGTAAAGCTTGATTGACTGTTGGATGTAGAGCAGAGTTTATGAATATAGTACTTCATTGGAGCTGACCAAGCAAAGACAATTGCTATCAGACAGTTCACTAGATTGTATATTTCCTATATACACTTGTTCAGATTGTAAATACTTGAGGGTGATTTAACCTTCTTTGGGAAGTGTGTCTAGGCAGTGAGCCCACTGTTACTCTTGACTCCTAACAATGTATGTCCTTTAACATGGACTATGTATTGTAATGTTGTAATAAGCTCCTAATAGGGCTAAATCTTTTAACAGGGATACTATACTCTCAGTATATTATTTGTGAGTGATAATTCCCACCGGGGTTTTACCTTTAATAGGGTTTCCTCAACAACAAAGGATTATGTTAGGGTAAAATTACAAACCTATGTCACACTTTTATAATGGAAAAGGTCCACAACATGAAAACAATTCAACTTTAACGACATAAAAGTAAATTTGTGCTTAGAATTTGAGGATGATGTAAACTGATAAAATGTGTAAAACTCGATGAAGTTATGCCTATAATTTTTTAAATTTTTTTTGAACAAGAATTGATTCTTGGCATAGTTTTTTAATTTTTGAAGTCCATTTTTTAATTGCTGAAAACTGCTAAAAATAAGGGGTCTAGTTCCCACCAAACAAGTATATGCAAATAATCTATTTTTCCTCTAATTTTAAAATATGTTATAGATAAAATGTATAGCTAGTGCAGAAAATAATAAAGATTGGTTTTCAATGTATAATTTCTCCGTTATAATTTCTCAAAGTTGAACTTATCTTAATTGAAATTTTTCATCTCCCACCAAATTTTCCCTATCAAATCTTGACCTTTTAGAAAAAAATTTACATATTCTTGAAGAGGACTCTCTCCTCTAGTGTTAAATATAAATTTTAAATTTTTTGATATGATTTACTATTTTTTTATTTATTTAAAGCAACATGTTCTCGAATGTTAAAATACCTACTTGTTATATTTTGAAATTATAATATAAATTAGATCTAATCAAAATACTATAAAATTTATATGACAATAATCTTGAATCTGAGCTCTACAAAAGGGCATTTTTTATATTTTTTAAAAATATCATTAAAAAGAGTAGGGGTTATTGAAACATCACTTTTCTAAAATAAATTTATTTCTTTGGTAATTGGACCCAAATTGGTATAAAACATGCATTTAATAGATATTTCCAATTGAAAAGTTGAACCACTTATCTAACTTAGCTAGAATGAATCTAGCTAGACCATATGTTTGACAAAAACTAATTTTTAGGTAGAAATACTCAAATTTAGTTGTGTTGATAAGACATCCTGAAACGTGACAGATTTGTGCTTTTACCTGTTATTGTGTTGGCATTTACTGTGTTATCATTTGGATTGAAGTTTTGGTTTATAATGTTTAATGTTTAATAATTTGTCTCACAACTAATTCACCCCCCTTTCAGTTGTGTTGGTGGACTTTTATTCCTAACAATTGGTATCAGAGCTACTGGTCCTTATACATAAATATTAATAGATTGAGGTGATCCTGAAGATGACTTACTATAGGAAGGATAGTCTGAAATTTAATCCTAAAAACTTTTGCAGTTGGAAGAACAAGATGAGAGCACATTTGCTATGTTTGGGAATAGACTATTGGATGATCACTAAAAGAAAGGAATAGATAAAGACTAAGGATGAAATAGATAAAGCTACTAAAGATGAAAATAAGTTATTCTCATGCAATATGGTCGCAAGGGAAGCATTGATCAACGCACTTTCTAAAGGTGAATTCATAGAAGTAAAAGATTTAGATTCTGCACATGAAATTTGGACAAGATTGGAAGAACTATATGAAGGAGATAAGTTTACAAAGCAGGTGAAGTTACAAAACTAGAAGACAAAGATGGATTCATTGAAAATGAAAGATGGTGAGAACATTAGACCATGTGCACAGAGAGTTATTGAAGTTTTTACTGGCATCAGAAACTCTAGAGGTACTTACAGTGAGGAAGAAGTGATTGCAAAGATTCTCAGATCCCTGACACCTGTATACAGAACTAAAGTACAAGTCATAGAATATATTATACCCTTGACAATGAACTTCAATAGAGAGATGTTGATTGGTAAGCTAACTACCTTTGAGGCCACATAATTACGAGATTCTCTACCTAAAATTGAGACAACATTCAAGGCGACAATGCATAGAAACAAAAAGACCTTATCTGGAATTGTGAGCACTAGAAATAGTGACTTAAGAGAAGAACATGGAGAATATGTTGATGAATGGGAACAGATACAGGAAGAAGAAAGGAAGCTAGATGAATTTTTGTCCCTGGTCGCTAGAAGAGAAAAGAGAGGTAAGGGTAAATTTGAAGGCAATTTACCTTTGAAATGATTTTCATGCAAGAAGATAGGTCATTTTGCATCTCGATGTCCTACAAGGGTTCCAAAGCATAAACCTAAGTTTTACAAATCAAAGTATCCAAAAGACAAGGTATTTCTTATTCTAGTGAAGGTATTTCATATGATGAATCTATTGACTATGATGAGATTGGATTTATTTATATTAAGGATGATGAACCTATACATGAAGAAAAATCCTTAGTATCTCGTGTTGAAAAGAAATCTGAACAGGTTATTGATAGTGGTTGTTCACATCACATGACTGGAGATAAAAATAAGTTGTTAATTTGAAAAATTATGATGGTGGTGTTGTAAGATTTGGTGAAAATACCCCTAAGCTTATCATTGGAGTTAGATCTATTTCTCTGGATGGAAAAACTAATACTGACAATGTGATTCTTGTCGATGGACTTAAGTATAACATGTTTAGTGTTGGACAGCTAGTAGACAAGGGTTATCAATTGAAATTTGTTGATGGGAAATGTTCTATCAGGAGTAAATCAGGTGACTTTATCTCATCTGGTACTAAATCTAGAGGTAATGTATTTGATTTGAATACATCTGAGGTTTCTTGTTTTGTTGCAAAGGTTGATGACAGTTGGTTATGGCATAGAAGATTTTGTCATGTTAACTTTGATAATTTATTGTGAAGGAAAGTATGAATAATGCAGTTAGAGATCTACCTAAGATTGTGAAACCATCTAACACTATGTGTAGAGAGTGTGTTATGGGGAAGCAGACTAGAAGAAGTTTTAAAAGAAAATCTTATTCAACGAAAGGGAAGTTGGATCTGGTACATACAGATCTGTATGGTCCTATAAGAACAAGATCTTATTATGGTGAAAGGTATTTTATACTTTTTGTTGATGAATTTTCTAGAATGATGTGGGTTACATATTTAAGAGAGAAGTCTGAAGCGTTTGACAAATTTAAGATATTCAAAGAAAAAGTTGAGAATGAATCAGGCTTGATGATAAAATGTTTTAGATCAGATAGAGGTGGTGAGTTTACTTTAGATTTGTTTAATACCTACTGCGAAGAGAATGAAATATATAGACATACATCTTCTCCTACGACACCACAACAGAATGGGAGAGCAGAGTGAAGAAACAGAACAATATTAGATGTTGCCAGAACTATGTTTCTAGAAGGAAATGTATCACATGTACATTGGAAAGAAGTTGTTGGTACTGTTGTGTACACCTTGAATAGAATTCAAATCAGAGAAGGTACAAGAAAAAATCCTTTTGAATTATGGTTTAATCGTACTCCTAATTTAAAATATTTCAGAATATTTGGAATTAAATACTATATCAAATGAGATGATGAGATAGGGAGTTTTGATGCTAGAAGTGATGAAGGTATCTTCCTTGGTTATTCCACTAAGAGTAAAGATTATATATGTTGCAATCTGAGATTGAGGAAGATGATTGAAAGTGCTAATATAAGGATAGATGAAAGAACTCAGATTCAGGAGAGAATATATGACTATAATCAGACTGCTCAGATTAAGGAGCTCACTGCTGATCCTAAAGAACCTTTTGAGATTGATATTGAGATCGAAGATGAATCAATTGAGCTTACTAGAACTCATAAGACTCTGAGGTATGTTAAGAAGAACCATCTTGAAGCTCAAATCATTGGTGATGAAAATAGAGGAATGATGACAAGATCAAAAGTAAGAGATGAAATTTGTTTGATTTCTCAAGTTGAACTGAAATTACCTGATGAAGCATGTAGAGATGAATCTTGGACTAAAGCTATGCAGAAAGAATTAGAATAGATAAAGAAAAAAACACTTGGGAATTGGTTCCAAGACCTAAAAACAAGAATGTTATAGGAACTAAATGAGTTTTCAGAAAAGAAAAAAGGGTGAAGAAGGAACAGTGGTAAGAAATAAGGCAAGACTATTTTGTAAAGGCTACTCGCAAAAAGAAGGCAGAGACTTTGAAGAAACATTTGCTCCTATTGCTAGGTTGGAGGGTGTGAGATTATTTCTTGCTTATGCTGCACATAAAGACTTTAAAGTATATCAGATGGATGTGAAATCATCTTTTTTGAATGGAGATCTGGAGGAAGAGGTATACATAGAGCAACCTGATGGATTTCCTTTGACAGGAGAGGAAGACATGGTATGAAAGTTGAAGCAAGCATTGTATAGACTTAAACAAGCACCGAGAGCATGGTATGAAAGACAAGATAGGTATCTACTTTGTCTAGGTTTCAGAAAAGGTCATTCAGACAGTAATTTATATTTAAGAACTGGTGAAGTTGGAATTCTAATCATAGAAGTTTTTGTTGATGATATCATTTTTGGAGATAATGATGAAATGAGTAAAATTTCTCTAAAGAAATAGAAAATGAATTTGAAATGTTAGTGATTGGTGGGATTAAATGATTCCTTGGTTTGTAAATTAATCAAAATAAAAATGGTATTTTTATATCTTAGACCAAGTATCTTTAGGAAATGTTGAAGAAATTTGGAATGGAAGATTGTAAACCTATTGGGACACCCAGGGTGACTGGTTATAAATTTACTAATAATGACGAAACTCGGAGTGTTTTTCAGAAAAAGTATAGATCAATGATTGGAGGTCTACAATATCTAACTCACACTAGGCCAGATATTTCCAGTGCAGTTGGAATTGTGGAAAGATATCAAGAAGATCGTAAAGAGACACACCTTGCTGTTGTGAAGAGAATTTTCATATACTTAAAAGGAACAATAGAATATGGATTATGGTATGAAAAGTTTTTTGACTTTGTCTTACATGCCTATACTGATGTTGATTGGGAAGGTAATGTGGATGATAAAAAGAGTACAAGTGGAGGAGCATTTTTCCTTAGGAAAAGGTTGGTTTCATGGTTAAGAAAGAAGCAAGATTGTATTGCTCAGTCTATTGTTGAATCTGAGTATGTAGCATTCTGCTATAAATTGCACACAAGTTGTTTGGATAAAAAAAAATGTTGAAGGACATGGGAATAATTTTTGAAGAGCCAATGGTTATCTATTGTGATAACACTAGCACAGAGAATATGTCAAAGAATCTTGTAATGCATTCAAAGACTAAACATATTTCCATTAAGTATCATTTCTTAAGATACAAGGTAGCTGAGAAGGAGATCAAACTAGAGTATGTTAGCACAAAGAAACAAATAGCAGATATATTTACAAAACCTTTACCAAAAGATGCTTTTGAATATCTCAGAAGCATGTTTGGGGTGAGATCCCCTCCCTTTGGTAATTAATTTATGCAGGAAATCATCAGTCCAGTGGCTTTCAGAGCTATATCATTTTCTGGACTCGATGTATGGATCTACTCCTCAGGGGGAGTTATCATCGGAACACTAGAATATAATTGGGTGATTTTACACCTGGTTGTTAAACATGAAGATTTTAAAAAGCTACATCTTACTAAAGAATGAGGAAGATTTATGGTAGCCTTTTCCATTGTTTTCAAAGGGGGAGAGATTCTATGTGAAATCCCTACAATTTTACGGAGAATTGTGTTGAGGATATTAAGAAGATTGGATTGAGAGAGAGCACTTTTGGGTTGATGGATTTTCCCATATGTTTCCATCAATGCCAAAAGGGGAGATTGTTGGATGTTGTTGGAATTGGGTACTACTAATGTTGTTAGCATTCATTTTTTGTCACTGATGTCAACATATGTTTCTTTCAAGGTTGAACAAACTAGTTGTTACTATTGTATGATGACTGATAGAAGTATACGAATACTGTACGGATGAATTAGAATGAGCGAATATGATGATATGTAGAAGGATGTATGATGATCTTATTTCTAAGATCACTTGGCTTAATGTTACATATTGGATGAGTTACAAATTTTTTAGTGAAGACTAGTTTATGGAATGTGCAGTGATGTTTAACAGAGCAAGTCTCTTTGTTTTGGGGATATCTTACAGGCAATGATGATTCAGGTTATGTGAGCTTACATAATGACATAAGACATGTTGAGGAATGTTTGGTTTGGGTCATAATTTGTATCATTGTTGATGATGTCAGTTGTGGCGTGTATCCTAGAGGAGACCTATTTGGGGCCAACTTCAGAGCTGTAGCGTGTATTGTGGATTGTAAGCATAGATTACAGATCTTAGATTATATTTGAGGAATTGTAATTGATGTTTACTTGGTATAGGTACTGTGTGTATCTTAGCAAGGGGTTAAATAATTATTTGTATATTGGGAAAGGTTAATTGGATGACGTAATCAGTTATTATAATAGGGTATATATGAGAGATCTTTTCTTTTGAAAAGATGTGTGTATGAAGAGAAGGTGATTGACGGAGACAGATAAGTGTGGAAGTTGCAAAGCTTAATTGACTATTGGATGTAGAGAAGAGTTTATGAATATAGTACTTCATTGGAACTGACCAAGTAAACACAATTGCTACCAGATAGTTCATTGGATTGTATATTTCCTATATACACTTGTTTGGATTGTAAATCCTTGAGTGTGGCTTTAACCTTCTTTGGGCAGTGAGTCCATTGTTACTCTTGACTCCTAACAGGGTATTTCATTTAACATGGAATATGTACTATAATATTGTAATAAGCTCCTAACAGGGCTAAATCTTTTAATAGGGATACTATACTCTTAGTACATTATTTGTGGGTGGTAATTCCCACCGGAGTTTTACCTTTAACAGGTTTTCCTCAACAACAAAGGATTGTGTTACTATTTTATCATTTGGATTGAAGTTTTGGTTTATAAAGTTTAATTTTTAATAATGTGTCTCACAATTGATTCACCCTGTTGGTGCCCAAAAATTATGGTTTGGATTTCCTATGGACTTGCCAATCCAATGCTAGGAAACCCAATTGTTTTTTCCAACTAACAAGTTCAACCAAATGGAGGTTTGAACTTCTACAATTCTAGCTCTGCAAAGCCAAGGCTGGTAGGCCTGTACCTTAACCAAATCTATTGATTCAAAGGCTTTTTATAGGAGATAACTGAATATAAAACTTGTGGATTCTCTCAAGGTTGAAAATAAACTTGAGAGGATCAAATTGTAAGTATCTCAATCAATAGTATATTGAATGCTACAAAAACTAAAATTCTTTGATTAATAGTAAATGTTTGACAAAAGGTATATAAAATGAAGCAGATCAAAGGAATAAAATATCACAAACTTTGAACAATGAATTGAATGACTATATTCTAATTATTGATAAGATCAGTGCCTTGCTCCTACTTGGGCAATGGATTCAATTCTATATCAATCCTACGTACACCTCAGAGATAGTTTTAATAAATTGTATATAACAAGACCATCATTTCAAGGGCTTCTACATGAATTATAATTGAAACCAGATTATACAGTTAGTTCTATTGAATTTAACTCTGCCTTTGAGAGACCAATAGAATAGGGGAAATTTTTCCAACCACACCTTTCAACTAATGATCAAACTGTATTTATATTTCACATTACAAATAACATGAGAATTCAACACGATGAAACAATCTATCTAAATAGATCTATCTGAGAGACTAACTGAAAATAATTGAAAACTATTACCACATGTGAGAGAAAACACACTTATCTCTTTATTAATGTTGAAAAAATAGTACATCAGAGTTCATGTTGCAGTTGTGATCAAATTCTATCCTATGCAAATTTGTATTGTATTGTGTCTTTTTTTTTTTTTTTTCTTACATTTTACACCACATATATATGTGGATGAATGGTTTTCACACCCCTTTAGGGTGAAGAGACACCACCCTAGGTTAAAATTTAAAAACTTCTTTTGAAAAAACTATTCAACAAACTAACTAATAACTACCTATCTTTCGGATTTGACTTTGGCCAAAAATCCAAAATAGATTGTATGAACATAATATGTTTACTAGAGATAGGAAATGTGATTTTCCAAACTGGGTCAATTTTAGATTTTCAATGTTTGATCATTTTCATTCTGTGTCAACATCATATTTATAGTAGGTTGAAAATCTAGCATCTTTGAACCCTTCACTTACATAATTTTGATTATTCCTGCCACAGAGCTTCCTTCCTCAATACCTCAACTTTTAATTGAAAAGTAATATATTTTTTTATCCCATTTCATGTACTCCATCATGTCATCAATTATTGGGTATAGAGTTTAGGATGTCATTTTTAGATTTTTATCACTATATAGGACTCTAAATTTTGCCAAAAATTTAGAGCTCCAACGAGCTGTTTCAGGGGACATATGCTCCATGTTAGCATAGAGAGATCCTAGTTATCTCTAGAGAAGAAGACCATTAGTTTATTATCTTGTTCATAAAATATTTGTCTGAACTTAATTTGGTGGCCCCTGTCCCCCAAAATGAATATTATTCTTTTCCTCTGTCAAAATTTTTATTATAATCACATAACACTTTAAATCTCCTAAATATGATATTATATCGTTCCTTTTCCTTATCAAGTAGAATATTTGAAAATAGAAAATTTTCAGAATTATTTATCCCTAACATCTGATCCCTTGTTGTATTATATGTATCATCTGTATAGAGAATACTTATTGGTTCCACTTTATCAATGCGGTCTTTGGCTTTGATTTGTATTTTTCCTTTGAGAAATCATCAGTTTCACTGTGTTCTTTACTGAATGGAGGATCCCTATGCATTTGATCAATCATACAAGTATCTAAATTAAGTTTTTTTTCCTGGATATCTCCTTGCACACAATCTTCCCCATTTCCAATCTCTAGATATTATTTCTGCTCACATAAAGGCTTTGAAGATAACTCATATTCAAGAACTACAACTTCTTTTATATCAAGAATCTTATTAGATAGGATATTTGGATAATTTTTAGAACTTTTCTTCAACATATTCTCCTTATTATGTCTCTTTAATTCAATCTCATCTTCACATGTCTGATACAACTTCTTCTCATAGGATGAAATGATGCAGGTCTCATTTTCTGAATACACTTCCCCATACATATTCTGAGTTTCATCATCCTCAAAATGATCACTAGGCCCGCTATCTTTATCATGATGTTGATGGACTTGATTGCATAGAAAATATTCTTCAACTGATGGATTCAAGGGCATAGATATATCATCCTCTACTTCCTCTTCAAACAATGGATTCAGGAACATAGAGAGCTCAAGCATATATCCATGAGGTCTTTCATCAAGATCATCAGTGTTAGTAAATGAATTTGTCCTTCAAAATTAAATAAATAACTTAACTCCAAATCCCCAGAAAGAAGAACAAAAAACACTAAAAGTTGGAAATACTATCATGGGATTGATAGCTTTCCTCTGAATTGAGAGGTACAACTCCCTCTTAGAATATATACAATGAATTAATAATTGGTTATGTCTTTAACCAAAAGACACAAAGGCAACTATTATTTACCCATCAACCTGGAGTAAACATGATTCAAGCTTTAAATGGCTGAGATAGAAATAAATAAATGACACACAGACCATCTATTTGATCTTCCCACATACACATGGACAGAGGAAAATTTAAAATTTTATTCTGCAACATGTATGATTATACAAAACCTACAGATTTTGTAATACATGCATATACTTGACAAGAGAAGACAAGACAATAATTAGAATATGACTGAAGTGACCAAAATATCAAATTCAATCAGAGAAATACATATCCATACCAATAGATCTGAAAACAAATTTATCTTTATTCCAAAAACACAAACAAACTGGTCACTCTATCCCTGTACTAAAATCAAGCTATGCAGAAATAAAATACATTCTTTCTCCTCATATCCCTGTTACAGTGAAAATCAGAAAACAAAATTCCCCTTTGTATCCAATTGACTCCCTCCAGAAGGAACCCCTCTTCTTTAAAAACTTATTGTAAGTAATCTTTAGCCCCGCAACCGTTTCAATAACTGATTCTTGATTTTAATTTTCCCTTCATTTCTAATGTTTTTCTTTTAGATAATTTGATATCATTATACACTATTGATTTTAAAATTTATAAGTATATAACTTAACATATCAAATGAAATTTGGACAACTGGCATTTGAATATGTTAATCTTGAATAAAAATATTTGTTATCCTGGGCGGACTGAAAATATCTCTGACAGAAACAATGTGTCTCCATGCGGGGGGCATAAAGTTTTATTCCACCATTGGATTGAGCTCAATTTTGGATATGTTTCCACAATCCATTTTTCTACAACTTCACCTGAGCGACTGATAAAATTATGTCGGAGATGGAAGTTACGCATCTTTGAGTACAGGTATATAAAAAATGTAGAAAATTAGATTTCTTCATTTTCTCTTGCATTCTTTCATTTGGATTATTTGTCAATGATGAGCATAAGTGGAATTGAATTATCCATTAAAATAATCATTAATAAGGTACTTATATCTATAGGCACCACTTTGGATGATTCACAATCATCAAATCATCTGTTAGCATTAAAAAGCATGCATCTATTCCTTCTAGTAAACTAGATTGCCAAACTTTTGCAACTTTTGAACTCTAAACCTCAACTTCAATCATTTTGAATGCTTGAAATTGAAGCAATTCCCCTTAGTACATTTACAAAGAAATGAAGAATCATAAAAAGGCATGGACTGGATACCACCCAAGGCTTGTTACAATTTACATCTGACAGTTGAACCTTTAACTTTGAACTAAAATAGTTCAAGGTTTGTATTTCAATGAGAGGACCGACTTTGCAATACATGTCGCTTACTTCACATAACTCAAAAGAAAGCAAAACACGGAAGCCAATAAAGGATGAGAAAGAATAGGTGGTAATAATCAGATATTTAACCAACAAGATTAATATCTTCATTGACATTATTTTTTTAAACTTCATGTTGTTCATATGCTATATGATGTTCTATTTCATCTCCTATATTTGATTCTTAGAATTTATCATCTCCTTTGTCTAGTACTCCCTGAATATATACTGATGCATCAACTTGCTTATCATGGTGAATTGAAAAAAAAATACCACTCTTCTCAACATGTTTTTGATATTCCATGTCTAACAAATTTGAAATTTATTATATACTAAGAAGGTTTTGTTTCTTATCATCATAGTCATTGATAAATGTTTCCATACAAATCTTATCATGTACAGATTACTTCTTCGACCTAATCCAAATTTTCTTCCTCCATGTCATCATTCTTTTCTTCCCTATTGAGATAATCATCAAGCACAAGGTCTTGTTCAATCTAATCATAAGTCTCTTCTTCTTTGTCTTCATCATCTTTTTCTAATATATAGAAAAAGAGCTTCAGATCAGGGTCATATAATGAGATTCCCAAATCCAAAAAAAATTCTATGAATTCCTCGCATAAAGGCATAATGTCTGAAGGTATTTCTCAAAGAATGCCCACCATCCTTATCAACAAGTGTGCAAAAGACTCCCCTTCGAATCTCTCCAAACTAAAAAATGCATCAAGTAGAGATATTTTAAGACCCTCTTCCATGCTACAACTTTGTTATTCATACTGTTCATAACATGTGTTGTCTTCTTCACCACTGGCATCATGAAATGTATAATTAAACCATTGCTCAAACTGTCTCCATGATGAAATACTCTGTGTAGGTAGTAATTCATAGTCTTTTTGTGCATAGTCCCTTAAAGTCCTGAAAAATAACTTCATCACTTGATATTCTGCACAAATCTCATAGTATTTTATAAATATGTAAAATGCATCCAAATGTAGCAGTGCCCATTCATCCCATTCTCCATGGAAATTTGGTACAAGTTGTGAAAGTTTTGGGGATAACTTGCTAGGTTGATAATTAAAATTGATGAAATCCAATGGCCTAATGCCATCTAGAATAAAATTCTCTCTTTGAAATGATTGATACATTTGAAAAAACTATCCACCATATATTTCTGATTCTTTTCCCTTAGTAGAGTCACTGACTGAAATTTTTTACTAAATAGAGTCGCCACCTCTTTCGAGGAAAATGTTGATTTTTTGGTCTTCTGGATTCTTCCTTCCAGCAGAGTGTACTTCCAAATAAACTGGCACAACTGTTCTCTGATCTGTGAAATCTGAAACTCTGGGTAACTTCACAATACTTATTGTGAGCAACTCTCCCCAGTAGAGTCACCAATTTTCTGGTGACCAAAAATGATGGTTTGGATTTCCTATGGACTTGTCAATCCAATGCTGGGAAACCCAAGTGTTTTCGCCAACTAACAAGTTCAACCAAATGGAGGTTTGAAATTCTGCAATTATGGATCTACAAAACCAAGGCTAGTAGGCTTGTACCTTAACCAAATTTGTTGATTCAAAGGATTTTTATAGCAGATAACTGAATATAAAACTTGGGGATTCTCTCAAGGTGGAAAATAAACTTGAGAGGAATCAAATAGTAAGTATATCAATCAATAGTATATTGCATGCTGCAAAAACTAAAATGCTTTGATTAATATTAAATGTTTGACAAAAGGTATATAAAATGAAGCAGATGAAAGGAATAAAATATCACAAAATTTGAACAATGAACTGAATGACTATATTCCAATTATTGTTAAGATCGGTGCCTTGCTCCTACTTGGGAAATGGATTCAATTCTATATCAATCCTACGTACACCTCAGAGATAGTTTTAATAATTTATATATAAAAAGACCATCATTTCAAGGTCTTCTACATGAATTATAATTGAAACCAGATTATACAGTTAGTTCTACTAAATTTAACTCTATCTTTGAGAGATCAATAGAACAGAGGAAAGTTTGTCAACCACACCTTTCAACTAATGATCAAACTATATATATATTTCACATTACAAATAACATGAGAATTCAACACAATGAAACAATCTATCTAAATAGATTTATCTGAGAGACTAAGTGAAAATAATTGAAAACTATTACCACATGTGAGAGAAAAAGCACTTATCTCTTTATTAATGTTGAAAAAATAGCAAATTAGAGTTCATGTTGCAGTTGTGATCAAATTCTATCCTATGAAAATTTGTATTGTATTGTGTCTTACTTTTTTTTATTTTTTTACACTTTAAACCACATATATATGTGGATGAATGGGTTTCACACCCCTTTAGGGTGAAGAGACACCACCATATGTTAAAATTTAAATACTTCTTTTGAAAAAACTATTCAACAAGCTAACTAATAACTACCTATCTTTCGGATTTGGCTTTGGCCAAAAATTCAAAATAGATTGTATGAACATAATATTTTTACTGGAGATAGGAAATTTGATTTCCCAAACTGGGTCAATTTTAGATTTTCAATGTTTGATCATGTTCATTCTTTGTCGACATCAGCTTTAAAGTAGGTTGAAATTTCAGCATCTCTGAAACATTCGCTTACATAATTTTGATTGTTCCTGTCACATAGCTTCCTTCCTCAATCCGTCAACTTTTAATTGAAAAGTAATATTTTTTTTTATCTCATTTCATGTAGTCCATAATGTCATCAATTATTGGGTATGGGGTTTAGGATTCCATTTTTATATTTATATCACTATATAGGACTCTAAATTTTGCCAAAATTATAGAGCTCCAACACACACCCCTCTCAGTTATGTTGGTGGACTGTTATTCCTAACAAAAATTCCTCTAAAACTTGAGTCCACACTCTTGTCACGATGTCTAGACTCTCCTTAAGGCCTTTCAGACTAGTTCTTTCCCCCAAAAAATTCCTCTACCTCTAATGTTCCTCCCTCTTCCTCTGCTACATTGCTCATCATTCCTTCTTAATTTATCCTCTGCCCTTATGGCCACTTGAAAGAATTCATAAACTCTCTTTGGAGTCATGAGACTTATTTCATCTTGTATGTTGAGCCTCAGTCCATTAAGGTACCTAGCTACCTTTTCTCTCTCATTCTCCACATGTCTTGTGTGATGTGTAAATTTGTATCTGTAAGTATATTGCACACAAACACTCAATAACTCATTATATCCAAGGTTAGTAAGATCAAAATAATGAAATAAATGAAAAACCTTATGAAATCGAATGATTGCTTCCTATACATGAAGATCCTACTCTAATTTCAAAATTTCTCTTAAATTAAGCACATTAGATCATAGAATTGACAATCATAAAATGGAAGATTCATTATAAAATGCCTAAAATGCTTAAGAACATGTTCAATTATGCATCATTTAGATCAAATTCTATAAATTGAACTAGATTAGCTTGCTAAAAGATGAACTATATTAGCTAGAATTAAATTGGGATTATTTCTATCCCTAAATTCTCTATGCTCCTATATCAAATGAGCTTAGAAAGGCTTCATTTATAGAGTTTTCTTGGAGGCAAAAAGGCTCCAAATTTGAATTTGAATTTGATAGTTGAGATGCATCCATGAGGGATGGTTGAGATGCAAGTTTGCTTGATCCATGTGATCACCTCTCATTAGTTAGAGGTTTGACTTTTGAAGCATGTTGAAGGAATATTAATAACTTGAATTAATTAATTCCTTTTAATTAATTTCCTTAGCCATGTATTTAATTTTTTTATTTGATTTAATTCATTCTTGAGGTTAATTGAAGAATTAATGACTTTTGATGAATGCCTCTTGGTGAGTGATCTTTGATAATTGATTTTTGATGAATTATATACTTAAACCAATCTAGTTTAATTATATAATTGTGATTAGGTTTAAAAATGTAGTCTCGATTAGGACCTAGGGGATTTGATGTCAGATTAGGGCTTCTGAGTTTAACAGACCATTTTTAGGTGATTATATTTGCCCCTCTTTGAATTGACATGCGATCAGTGTGTTGATTCAAAGAACATCTAGTGTTGACCAGCGATCGAATTGTTGGATTTGAAGGTAAGCTTATAAAACTTCTCAGTATAAGAGGCCACATCCATGTCTTTTTTTCTTTACATTCTGCAACCTTCTGTAAACTTGGATCCCATGATCTTCTGGTAGGAATTGGTTCTTAATCCTACTCACAATCCTATACCATGAATTAATCATGGATCTACATACCTTCACCCTAACACCTTGGGTGTAGTTCCACCATGTCAGAGAATACCCTTTCAACTTTGTCTTGGCAAACTTTAACTTTCTATCCTCTGGTATCTTTTTGTATTCAAAATAGTTTTTGAGTGCATCAATCCACTCCATCACCTCTTCTAGGTCCATCTTTCCTCCATAAACTTGAATATTCATCTTCACATCATAAGACTCCTTGCTCACACACTTCAAGGAATTCAACAACCTTCTCTCAGCAGGGGGTACCTCTTTCTCTTGATTCTCCTCATAATGAATTTCATCTTCTCCATCTTCATCTTCCTCGAAGTCATATTATTATCCTCATCTTCTTTCTTTATTTTTCTCTTTCTCTTTCTTATCCTCTATGGCTGCCAACTTCTCTTCTAAGTCCTTAAACCTTCTAGCCACTTCTGCAGTAATCCCTTTTAGAGGCATTGTGTTAGCCTCTTCTTCCCAAATTTATTCCTGCATATACCAAGTATTTTCTCCAAAACAACCAAACTTGGCTTTAATACCAATATGATACAGAGGTTCTTGGAAGACCCTAAAACAACCCAAATTTGGCTTGGTCACAAAGTTCCACAACTTATAACTCTTAGAGGCATTCAATCTCCAATGAACCCAAACTGGGCTTAGGACCTCAACTAAGCTTATTTCTCAAACATGACACCAAATCCTTTCAAGGATGGAAACATGAATCTTTGGGTGTTTACAACCTATAAGGACTCAAAACCACTCATCAATATTCCTTTCCCAAACCTAACTCAACAACTATTCTCATTTGTTCATATAAGGCCATTTCACCAAGACCCTTGATTCAATAAGTTACAAGACAACAACAACATGGTGGTTTTGGAGGAATCCATTTGAATTTTATAAAACATCAGAAGGCCTAATTCAACTTAGGGAACTCGCACAAACAGACCCAACACCTTGTTTGAGAAAGTTGCTTTGCAAGCCCTTACTAAGCCTTGTAGCCTTTACTAAGCCTTGTATCCCTAACTAGTGAGCTTTTGGACCATAAAGTTTCACTCCTTTTTCATGAACACAAGAAAAACAAAATTTAAGACACCCTTTTGGGAAATACAAAATGTACCTCAAATTCACTTTAGATTTCTTTGGGGTGATCGGTTACCCTTGATTATTCATGGAAACCTAATAGGGCAATTAGGCCTTCAATACCAAAGCAATGACTCTCCAAAATATTCACTTAACCAAACCACCACTTGGAACATTTAAATTGTACCTCAAAACTACACAATCCACCATTTTTCAGTACCTAAACCTCTTAAATTTATCACTACTACTCAATTAGCTTCAAAACCTCTATAACTCATTCTGCCACATAGAGATGTCTGACCTCTAAAATTGTGTTTATAAGTTGTCTTCATCATCTAGCACACTAGTCTATATCTTGTGTGTTGGATGTAGCTTAGCAACAATTCAAGGTTTCCTAGCTAGGGTAAACCCCATGTGACATAATCCCTAAAGATAAGTCAGGTAAGTGTTTCTTATTTTATCTTGCATCCCTCTCTATGATACAATTTTCTCACTAAAGTGGGACAAAATATAATGGCCCAAATTTGTACCCTTGTGTAAATTGTCATTTAGCATCACCCTCACCATAGCCTAAGACTCAAAATCCATGTCATTAGCTTTCATTTTTTTACGTTTCCTTCTCATCACCTTCTTCCAAATCTCACCCATATGACTTGGACAACATAGAACGCATGTGCGCTATAGAGATGTCCATGCGACATTCTCTCATCTGCAAATCTGCAAACATGCAAGTTGTCATTGAGGCATTACAAACTGTCAACATGCAATTGTAACACCTAATTCCACTACCCACCGATGCGGGATTTGATCTTGAATGCATTTAGAATCTCATTTTGGGTCTTCATTGGGTCTACTTGGTCACTATCTCTCTATATTTTGGAATTCTCTCTCATAATTTTGGCTCTATACACCTCTTGATCAGTCACTTTCATAGCTTCAACACAGGTTTTTAGGACAAGTCCATGCTCTTGGAAACTCTTGTCTTCACTTATGCATCTGATTCTCACCTTGTAGAGTTGAGGGGATTATCTTCAGTCCCTTCTTTCATTTCTTTTGAGAATATTGATATATTCTTTACTATTCTATTGGAATTTATCATTAAATATATTTTATTATTGGTTATCTATCACTGATTGTGTCTATTCAGTTGTTATAAAGGTGGAAACACCAAAGAAAGGATCTGACTAAGGTAGGTCTCCAAACTGCCAATCCCAACATTATCGTTGTTTCTTTTTATGCAGGTTTCTTGATTTTGCAAGCTCAACGTATCTACTTCTTCAAACTTCAAATTTTGTAATATTCCTACCTTATCTCTTCTTTTAGCCTCACACTTAGGGTATAAAAGCATTCTTTACTGCTCTATTATTTTGTTCCTTTCTATTTGTATGTTAGTTTAGTATTTATTAGTTCTACTTACTTTTTGGGAACTACGTTTATACTATGTTCGTATGGGAAGCTAGCACACCACGTTGTTATCCTATACTTGCACTATCATTCACGGTGTGCATTCACATCCAAGGAAGAGAGATTGTGAAGCTTGGTGTGTGTTTCTCACAGTTAGCTCTTTTTATTTCCATAGTCTAAATATTTTTATCATCTTGTATATTTTATTTATTAGCGTTTATTTCTATTAAGTATTTTCTTAATTAAATTCACTTGCATTTAATACACTTTAGATTAATTAAAACACATTAAACTCCTCTTCAAAAAACAACAACATTCGATCCCCCTAGTTGTTACGATTTAGGAAGATATGAGAAATAAACAATATTAATATGATAAAAAATAACCAAAATAACAAATAACATAGAGATTTAATATGGTTCACCCAATATGCGATACATTCACCATAGAAATAGTCATCCACTAATTTTATTATCCAGTAAAGAGAAAGTTACAATATGATGATTTCACATTACACCGTCATTTATTTAAAGGCCTTTTAGGCAGTTTACTATTGTTGGATATCAAAGGTCAATTAACAAATTAACCTAAAAATGCTTGATGAGTTAAACAAAAACTTTCAGGAAAGGATACTTGTCAAGTGTATAGTACTTTCCTAGTGAGTCAGCACAAACCAACAATCTCCTTCTTGGAGAATGATCAAGCTCCACAGTAAGCAATCTCCCACGTGGAGACTGATCCTGTAGCAACACCACTAACCCTAAAGCTCCCATTGGATTAACATGCCTAGACTTCACTCTTTCTCATTTCCACTTTGATCAAGCTTGAAGACCAATAGAAACTATGTAGGAAGTTAGTATATCTTGTGTTACTTCCTTGGTCAACATATCTGCAAGATTCTTTCTAGTATGTATCTTCTCCAGCTTCAACTGTCAATACTCTAGAATTGAGCATATGAAATGTGTTAGTAAATGGATTTTGTCTTTATATTATATCACTAATTTCTTACTTTATAGCCCTTTCAAAAACAATGAACCTATACTAACAATTGGATCAAATGCATGTAATTCTTGATCCTCTAAATTATGGTACAACTCCCGAATAGATTTTAAATAAATACTCAAATAATCAAATTGCATTCACAGAGACATACTTTTGACAAGAAAGTAAATAAGGTATTAACAATAACTCATGCATAAACATGTTGTGATTACCAATCTGAAATAAATCATATATAAGTTCAACGAAGCTCACAGACTTTGATTTCTCCACACATTTGAAAATGTAAAACTGAATCTAATTAAACAACGAAGACTTAAGAATAGATTTGCTTCTATAAAATATTCTGATCATCCAAAGATATCCCAACAGAGATCAATTCACCACTATAAATGCACATATTCAAAGGAGCAGAATCTTTTCATTCATTGATTCAAAAACATCTTCAGAAATATCTCCCAAATATCTTAACTACTAAAACTAAACAAGAATGAAAGTAATTATGTTCTACTCCAAAAATTATTATCGGCCTTTTCCAAGTGTTTGTGGGCTATACATAGCCACCAATTTTAAAAAATAACAATCAAAGCCCATAAACTCTCTAAGGGTTTCAACATGAGACCTTTTTTAAACTAAAAGCATGATAAAAACAAAATACATGCATGAGAGCTAAAGGCACTCTAAGATCGGCGGAGCATGATCACAGAGTGGTAGAAGAGTTGGAGTCTATAGACTGGTCCTGAGAAATATTGGTGGCCAGAGTATTTCTCCACCACTAGTGCACGCTAGAAACACTGATGATAGTGGCATGATGCAGTAGGGTGATATGTATGATCCTCTACTTCAACACCTTCTATTCCTTGCATACTTGAACAATTTTCTACTTATGGGCCTCCAAATGATTGATGCAGACCACTAACATGGCCTCAATGTTAGACATTAATGTGAAATCCTCAGTTGTCAGATATTTATTATCTCTTATTGATGTAACTTCTTGTTCAAACTCCTAGATCATTTCCTCTGCCCCCTTAATGGTTTGGTCGCCTTCCCCCATCAGAGTGATGTTCAGAAACTTCAAATATTTTTGTGTGCTATATGTCAGTCTTTATAGTTCATTCAATAGGTGGGTAGAACTTTCATGCCCTGACTTGATAATTGAGTTCTACCACTCAATGATTTTAATTGATATGTATAGACCTCGGACAGGCTTTTCAATGAGGAATTTAGCTACTCCATATTTTTCAATTTCATGCATCTCGTTCATCACATTAGCCCATTCCTTTTCTCTATTTCGCATTCAACTAATTTTGTTTACATCTCAGAAATTAATGTTATAACGGTTCCATGAGTTTTGATTAGCTAAGTGATGTAACTACCCCAACATTGGATCATACCCTGTATCCACTTTCTGAACACATTGATAATGAGCTTATTCCTCTGCATTTGATCAAGTATTTTTCTGATCTTGGGTGAATGGGGATCGAATGATTAGGACATTTGGGCTAATGGCATGGGACTTGAGTCCTAAATTTCCTATATGAATTCTGCCAACTTCTTGATTGTGGCCTTCAGCTCTTTCTTGTCCCTTTCATCTTTAAAATTTTGGTGAAGTACCTTTTTAGTAGAAGTTTCCAGATCTTTTTTATATGTCTCCCTAGTTGTAGCTCCAAGATCTATCCTTTCAATAGTGTAATCATCGGTCATGGCCTAGGTGATATCTTTATCATCTTTAGGAACTGTACGTTCAATGACCCAGTGCTCCATTTGTTCATCAATGTCGATTCTAGAGTCACTTCTGATCCTTTTTGGTTTCACTGTAGTCCCCAAACACTTGTTGACCATGTCTTCCACTAGCAAAGTGATAGGCAAAACATTCCACTTTTGGCTAATTGATGTTTCTAGCCACTTACGTGTAGGGGTGGTGTTTGCAAGGGGTGGTCATTATGTGCGTGGAACTAGTAGTCACAACATCTATGGAATCCCCTGTGTTAGGTTGATTATCCTTCTGGGTTTTGACATCGTTAGAGGGTGTATTTTGTGCATTCTTATTTGAAAGAGGGTTGTCCATTTCATCTAGGTTGATTACTTATATCTCCATATCAACTTCAATGTCTCCTTTCTTAGACCTTGTTCTTGTGATTCATGCAGAAGGGATGAAATAGGGGACACTCTATTTTCTTATCTTGGACTTAGAAATTTTCTTACTTTTAGTTTTGGAAGGACCTGCAACAGAAACATCAATGTTAGAAGATGGAATAGGATTTTATATAGGGGAGATAATGGTATATCTTTGTGTATTATGTCTCCTCTAAATATGAGGCTTTTTGTTGGCAATCCACTCATCGGTTCCTTTTATCACACTAAGTGTTTTGATGTGAATGTTGTCTCTTTCTTCAATACTCCAGTCTATTTTAGGAAATTACAATCCTCTAACCCTGGCTTCATACTGATCACCAATTACCTCTTCGCATTCTTCTTCTTCTACTCTTGTGATATCAAGATCTATTCGCAAGGTAACAACTTGGCTGAGTGAACCTCAACCACGAACGCCTTCTCACTTCAAATTCATCTATATAATTCTCCCAATAATCTTACATTTGTGGGAGGTGCTAAAAATTAGTTGGTAAATTATAATTTTGGGTCGCATAGCCTTTGTTGTCAAAGTCCTTCCTTGCTTCAAAGTTTTTTAGCTTCAACTTTTTGAGTTCCAACTCCAGATTGAGGGAATCGAAGGAAATCTTCCATGTGTAGAATCCAATTTCAACAGGGAAGCTTGATTTGGCTCTTCCCTTTTTCTCTTTTACCCCTTTATGAACATGGTATAATTGACGACCCACTTTAGCAATGATGTGGCTATCTAGGGCATATGTTGAGAGCTTAAATGGTTCTCCATCAAAAACTTTGACCCTTATATAGGTGAACCTCTTGAACTAGATGAATAAGCTTCTATAAGTCTTGATGAAACATTTGGCTTCTTCTGACATTCTTTGTTCAACATTCCTCTGCATTTCATAAACCAACTTTCCAGAAAAGATACTGTTCACTTTCATGAAGTTGTTTGTGTAAAACTCTTTCTACATGTGGGGGTAATAGTCATACACCTTCATATTGGGAACATGTGATTCGTAGAAGAGACCCTTCCATTCTCTAGTGCATACAAAAACGTAGAGTACATAAGAGGTCATATAGAAACCAGACCTTCTTGATAAATTTTCCAATTTCTGATGAAGCTCATATGAAATATTGTTGGCCTAGTTGATAATTTTTTGCCCATCTAGGGCTATCAGAATGTAGAAATACATCTAGTCTTGCAAGTAATACACATGTTGGTTCCCCTTTCTTATGTTCAATAATATTACTAATTCCCTAACCTTTGGCTTAAAATTATCTATAGTAAGGGGCTTGGATAGTCTAGACCCTCCTTTCTGTTGTTTCAACAACCAATTTTTAGTGATCTCATTCCTATAAACTTGCCTTTTTTTGGTGAATAAAGACATAGAGGAGGCAATATTCTAACCCTCATAGGGATCTTTTTGTGGAATGCCCATTGCAGTCAAAATGACATCTCTATTTATGAAAACCAATGGGATTCCATCTAGATTTTTTATACATTTCTCCTCCCTACTATAGCGCTTAGCACATTCCACTATCAATTCTAGGCATAGAGTCACCATTGGAAATTTGGCGGCCTCTTCTAACCCTCTCTCGACTATATTTTCTATCATAGAACCTGGGACAGGATTTTTAATCTTGTTCCTAATTTCTTATAATATCGTTGACTGTATAGTTGTATCTGTACACACAAAATAGTGCACTTCTATGAATCCTTACATGCAAGGAAACTCAAGAATGAGCCCTCACAAATCGATCCATAGCTCTCTATGCATGGAGTTGCAAGATTTATAAAAATTGCTCTCAGCTAGAGCTATAAACTCATGACCTTGCCAATAAACCATACAATGAGAGATTCAATGAAGACAAGGGCAAGAATGCCAATATCCTCAAGAATCAAAATGTATGCAATGCAATGCAAATCTAAATGAAAATGCAAGCTAAGCTATGAAAATGAAAGTACAATGCAACTAATCTATGAAAGGAAAGAACAAGTATTACCAAACCTTCCTATTTAGACTATGTGAGATTATTC
>MU225914.1:501575-511733 GCA_018584345.1 Thuja plicata
TGAGATACATTCTATGATCATATCTCATATGATCAAGTTTAAGAAGACAGTTCTTGAACTCAAGACAGTGATACTAGATCAGTTATGGAACTTATTGGAGATCATGAAAAGACATGCAATAGAGGAAGACATAAATATTAGAGAAGAAACATTGTATACTCTTCTTCCTATATGCTTGCATGATGAGAAGGCTATAATATTAGATCTGATGAAGCCTCATCTCTGAACTAAGACAAGGACCCTACAGATTATGAACAAATAATATGAGAAGATAGGTAAGGAGACTGAAAAGGCATTTTCACAAGTGTTTATGGATAGACACATGTATACACCAATGGCACCTATAGAAAAAGTTACTCCAGCTCCTCCTAAACAAGTTACTAAACTAGTGATTCAGATAGCGCCTATGACAGGTCCACAGGTTTCAGCGCCCATAGTGACAATAACTTTTGATATAGATAAAGACTCAAAAGACACTATAGTATTTGATAATATAAAGATATCCATGACTGCATCTGAAAAACATATGGACAAAGTTGATAAGGCATTTGTAAGCACTGAAGAAATGTGCATTGATGATACATCTGCACAACAAGATGAAGTTCCCACCAATGATCCAATTGATATAATTGAATAAAAAGATACTCAAGGTGATAAGACACCAATAAAGAGATACCAGTAAAGGTTGAATGCATGGATACCAGTCTGAACACTATATTCTCACCATCCACTCAACCATTTACCTCATTGTTGTCAAGGTTAACTCTTGATTCAACAAGTCTAGATGCATGGGGAGAAGAAGACCTAATTAATATCAGTGTTCTTGCTATGGAAAAGTCAAAAGAGAAACAAGTGATAAGGAACCCTCACTTTTTGGAAATAGTAAACATATTGAATGACTTAGTGTCTGTTGATCAAAAGTAGCCAAAGTCCAATCAGTTGAAGATGTGGACAACATTTTGACAAACTTCAAAATACATTTTACAAGCCTAGTAGATTCAGCTACTAAGATTGCTAAAGATGAATATAAGAAGGAGAGACTAAATGATCTGGTAAATAACTTTACCTTAGACTTAAACTCCTTAAAGATTGGGCAATCCATACTGAAAGAATTGGTAACTAAAGGCAAGAAAGTTATAGCCAACTGCATGGGTAGAATGAAGTTCACCTCTGAGCACACTAAAAAGGTAGAAGAGGCATAGTTAATGGTGGACAACATCAAAAAATTAGTTGAAACATCCACACAAGACATGAACATATGAAATAATGTCTATCAAGGATAGTTGGATAAAATTGAGAAGGCAAAACTGGAAATCAGCAAGATAAGAATAAGACAAACCCAGTTGAGAAATGCACTTGCACCATCTCTAGCAGTCCTTAATGAGAACATCAAATAGATTGATGACACCATGGTGACATATGATCAAGGTCCTTGCATGGATCTGATGAAAATGGAGAAACTAACTTATGCCCTATGCGTGCATCTTTAGACAGTTGATGCTATGAAAGTATTTTGGCAGAAAGAGATCCAATCTCTTTAGATTGTGTACCCTGAAGTTTACATGGAGTAAGTATACAAAAGACTTACAAGTTCTTGTACACCTTTTTCATCAATGTCAAAGGGGGACTAATATAGAATGTGTATATGTGGATAAGTATATGTATATATCAATAAGATGTTATGATATACAGTCACTTTTTGTATTAAGTCATTTTGAGTAACTTGGCCACATTCCTTTGTTGCCATAAATGAAAAAGGGGGAGATTGTTGGCAAGTTGACTTCCTGAGGATGCATGACTCATTTTGTTTTTTCATCATGGAAACAAAGTCATGTTTAGTTTCTATCATGAAAGACAAAATGACTAAGTATGGAAAACAAAGCAGACATAGATACTCAGCGATCAGCACATCAGCGCACGTGTGAGAGATCGAGTCAGTGTATGCACGTTTAGATATATGTTGTATGACATGTGTACATGCTACATCTAGACACACATAGTATGGAACATCAGTATGGCAAAGTTACAGGCATATCAGTAGACCATCAGTCCAGAAGACAGAGCATGGAAGCTTACTACTATTTTGATCAGCATGAATTATTTTGTAATGTAATGACTAAGCACCTTTGGTTATATGTTTGTAATAATATAATTATCATTTTAGTAAACACACTTGAGCCGACTTGTTCGGAAGCGTTGTGTATTTTTTTTTAGGGCCGACTAGAGTTTTTTTTTGGGTCGCGCCTATTTGGATATGAACATATAAGTATGTAATGTAAAGATATGTTACAAGTGTCAATTATCATGTAAGTAGAAGATACAGAAGAGAAGTATAATGAATTCAATATACGATATAGCTCTTTAAGAGAGTAAGAGCATTCACACATACACGGAACTGATCAGACAATAGTGTCATCACAGCAGTTCACTTTTTGATATAGTGTATATCAACTTTCAGAAGGTTGTAGCCTTCATCCTATTGGACAGTGAGCCTAGGCAGTGAGCCATACACCTTTAAAAAGGTTTTTTAAAAGACTCCTAACAGGGTCAGACCTTTAACCAGGTCATTGTACTCATATTGTAAAGACTGCTTCTAACAGGGCAAAGGAACTTTAACAGGTTCATTATACCTAGTGCAATATTTGTGGGTACTAATTCCCACCGAGTTTTTCCTCTGATCAAGGTTTCTCCATAATCATATCATGTGTTATGAGTTCTTATGTTAAGCTTCATTCTATGTATGTTTGATTTATGTTTAAGTTGTTGAAAGTAATTAATAAACAAACACTGATTCACCCCCCCCCCCCTCTTAGTGTTTCCAACAAGTCTCACAATGGACAGGTGTGAATTCTTTGTGGCAACCAAAATCTCCTCTAGTACCCTAGTGGTGCGTTAAAGTCCCTACATTGTTAAGGTGAAATCCTTGCTTTGAAAGGATTAGGAGAGCCCTCTTTATTGGGAAAATGACTTGATCACAACCATCTGAACGGATGTCCTTACTACAAACTGTTTTTATAGTATCCGAAAACCCTCTATCTATTGGCGAGAAAGGTCAGAGACCAACTAAGATGCCCTACACTTTTATGGCTCTTAGTAGAGACAACATCCCTTTGGGAAGCAATTCCTTTGGGGTTCGAAGCTTGGTGTGCCTAAGAAGTGAGTACACATGTAAGGAGGAGCTCGTGCCTCCAAGCTTCTAAGTTGTCTGCTATGAGTAAGTGTAGTTGAACTTTTGTTCAAGTAGGGATTCAACAGATATTGACTTAGCTATCCTAGGATTGTGATGTGTCTGTTATGGTACTACAAACATTCTGTTTGATGTGTTTTGCGTGAGTGTTTACTAAAATAACAACAAGAATCAATCAATCAAATGATTTGGATAACTATAAACTTTGGATATTTGTCTATCTTGTCTTGTTTGAAACTTCAACGATCTGTCGAAACTCTGTCAAATTTGTTTCAAAAACTTGTCAAAACTTGGTCTTTCATCGGTATATCCTACTACATTTAGTATATTCCAAAATTTGCACTATCATAACGCTTCTGCTAGTTCACATGCAATTGCAATCTATTGTTATTCTAACCTATCGCTATCTTGAAATCTAATGTTGTTACACTTGTCCAATTGACCAAGTCCTTTGTTCAATCTTATGATCTTTGTATGTGTTGTCCTTATTCTGAGTTGTGAGAGCATGTTCATTAACCTTGACTCAAGATCAAAGTCTTTTTCTATCTCCTTCTCAGTTGGACGTTTATCTCTTGGTCTCTTTGGTCTTGGACTTGGATAACACTTTAGGTATCATCACAGTGTCGGTCAAGTGAATCAACTTATTTATGCCTGTGCGAACTAGAAGTCATTTTAAAGAGCTCTAGAAATCTATCACCTTGTTTTCCAATTATGTATTCTGTTTTGAAGGTTTTGTTTGAATCTTCACAAATCCATGCTTTCATCAACATCATCACTAGTCTATCTTTGACTTCAATCTGTTGACAGTCTAACTCGTTGTTGTTTCAAAATTTGACTTTGTTGTGCTAGTCCAAGTGACCCACTGTCTATTTCAATCTTATCATCTATGTCTGTGATGTCCTTATCCTGAGTTGCAAAAATAGGTTTGTCAACCTTGACTCAAGATTAGAGTCATTGCTACCTCCATCTCAGTTAGACATTATCTCCTTTGTCCTTTGGTCTTGGACTTAATCAACACTTTAGATATCACTTCAGCACCTTTCAGTCAATCAATTGATTCATCATACCTTCTCTTCGATCTTCTAAGCAAGCGTGCATTCAGACAATCTTACAATGTCTAAAAGCAAAGAAGAGATTCTTAGGGAAACTTTATTAAAACAACTTCAAACTTTGGAATCTCAACTACAAGGATTAAAGGGGAAAAATGATACTTCATCTGATGAATCCTCATTAAGATCAACTGGTCCTTTGTTATTCAATCATGAGTCTTATATCTCCACACTTCCTTCCAACATGGATAAATCTTGGTATGACAATCCCATCTTTGATCAAGAATAGTTTTATGACTATCCCAACTTTGATCAAGAGAATGTAGAGGAAGCTATGACAACATCAAATGAAATCCTTTTCTATCCACAAAAGAATGATATTTCAAGTCAAGAAGCTTCTATTTATCCTTTAGAGAGAATCTTTACTCCTTTGGGACAATCTTATCAATCAGCATTAGAGGAACTTCTTGAGCATAATCTCATCACATTGCCTCCATCCACATCATGTGAATTCAGATTCTTGAGTAACTATTGTGCATATCATCAACATAACAAGCATAAAACTTCATAGTGCATGGAGTTGAAACATAAAATCCAAGATCTCATAGATGATGGCATAATCAAAGTGGAAAATCCTAATGAATCATCTAGTGAACATACTAATCTCAAGCATGATCAATATCAGGAATCCATGTCTAGCAATGGTTCACATATCCCATCTACTTCTTCCACTATTCCTCCATCTCCTTCCCCATATATATCAAGAACTAAGCCTAATGATGTCTATGTTTACTCTCAAGGACTACCTCTAAAAGAGATCCAAGCTAATCAACATACAGATGCAAGCCTTTCTCAAGATCTAAAGATCATAGACCCCAAGCTTCCATGTGCTTCAATGCTTATCATGCCTACTCAAAATGATACTCCATTAGCCTTTCAAGAATCCCTCATGCATATCAAAACTCCCACCTCAACCATAGAAGTGGCTCCATGTCAAGAGGAGCATCCACAATGTGAAGAAACAAATATCAGTGATGATCAAGATCAAGACACCATCCATCCTTATCCAATGGTTGACCAAAGTCACACATCTCAAGAGTCTCATGATGATTTTATCATCCCCTTCCATTTCTTCCCAGAAGAAACTCTTACATCTCCTATATCTTATCCATCTCCCAAGCAAGAGAAAGATATCATTTCCACCATCTCTAAGGAACCTATTGAAAATCAAGAGCAAAGTGCCCTTTGTACACCATCTAAAGATCCTTGTCAAGACCATAGCATCCCTTCATCTCCTTGTCATGCTCCTCCATATCCACCTTAAGAAAACATTGTTCCTCCAAATCCCTTGCACAAAAATAAATCCCCTGAAGCTTCAACCGCTCCTATCAAAATTTCTCCTATCAAATCTACTCATGCACGTATTGATATAAAGATGAATCCAAAAGAGAAGAGCCTTGGTCATGCAGCTCACTCTAAAGATGTTGATATCCCTTCTACACCTTATCTCCCTCCATTCAAACGTAAACATCAGTCTTCTCCATCTTCCAAATCCATCCTTGGTCCTCATATTCCAAAGCTAAAACCGTCAAACCTGCCATCTATATTGGGTCCTTATGTGCCTCCATCCACCATGCCTATCACTACTAGATTATCATCCACTTCCACTATCCCCTATCAAGATCAACAAAGACATACATCCTTGAGTTCTCCCTATCAACCAATCCATATGAACCATTCATATCGGCCCTATTCATCCACAATTCCCAAGTCTTTTGGAAGCAATTTGGATGCGCAACGAAGAAATCACAAATACAAGAATCCACTTACATATGAAGATCACTATGTCCATCTAATCGACATGTGACTAAAAAGAAAAAGGAAATATACAAGAGACCACAAGGGTCCACTAAGCAAATATGGGTTCCTAAATCCATCATGGAAGAATTGTGTTCTAAATCCAAGCAAAGAATAAAATCAAAGAAAATATGGGTTCCTAAATCCATTATGGAAGAATTGCATTCTAAATCATCCAAAAGAAAAGGAAAATCAAAAGCTGCGTGGATTCCCAAGGCT
Source organism: Thuja plicata (assembly GCA_018584345.1). Taxonomy (NCBI): domain Eukaryota; kingdom Viridiplantae; phylum Streptophyta; class Pinopsida; order Cupressales; family Cupressaceae; genus Thuja; species Thuja plicata. Next base: position 507,888 of record MU225914.1, read on the forward strand.
CTTCAAAAAGACTTGGATATAAAAAAAAAATCAAAAGTTATGTGGATTCCCAAGTCTATCTTAAAAGACTTGAACAAAAAGGAAAAGTTAGAGCAGGCATCCAAGCTTCCAAAGTCTTCCACTTCATCTCCATCTAAACATCTCTCATCTTCTAACTCCATCTTGGGTCCTTGCATACCAAGATCCATATCCACTCATCCATCAACGTCTCAAGCTATTCCATCCACTTTTCCTCCATTTGTCCACTACCCTTCAAGGGGTGTGTCAATGTTGATCTTATCACCATACCCTATCCAATATCCTGCACCTACCTCTTACCCATCCATCTCATATCCTTCCATCCCTCTTATCCAATCCACCACATAAATCTTTGGCTACCATCTTCCTTATCCTCCATATCATCTTCTCTACCATCACCCTATCAACATCTTTTAGCATACTTTAAACAGCCTTGGCCTATCATAAAATATACTTCAAAGGAGCACTATCCAAAGAGAAAGAAGCTTAAGTTCCTCCATAAATCAAAAAATACAAAAAAAAAAGTGCCTCGGTGAAAATCAGGTAAACAGGCACCTTGGTAGCAAAAGTAAAGATAAATCAATCCGTCCTATGGTGAAAACCACTTCTTGTGGCACCTTGGATAAGTACCATGATGAAAACCTGGAAAACAGGCGTCATGCATAATTCCTTCTACTTGCACTTTTCACTTGGGGGCAAGTTCCTTCCATGTCATCTTCTTCTATCATATCCTACATCCAGCTAGCTCATGAGCATCCATCTTCCTTCTGTTGACCTTGACAAGGTTGAGCCTCTCCATGAACCCTATGCATCCTGACATTCATTATCCTTGCCATCAGCCTATTCACTTGCTCTCATCTATGCTACCCTATCGTGATCTTGCTTATCCCAAGACTATCCTTCCTATCTCTATGCATCTCTATGCAAACATGCACATAAATCAAAACATGCACTTATACCTCCATTAGCCTTTATCCTGATCATAGCTATATCCTATCCTATGAAATTGACCCCTTGGTCTTGATCAAAATTGAAAAACAAGTTCTTAGAAGTCTCTTGACATGTACACTCTTTTGGACCACATACTTTTCATGACATCAAGTCATTACTCTAAATGTTATACAGCATTGCTCCATGAGCCTACATTGCTATATTATTTTTTCCCTAGCTTGGGTAATCTTGAAAAGACTGTCCTTGAGGGTCGCATTCACCCTCTTCATCCATCATTGGCTATTTGTCTCATACATCAGCTTTCCAATCCATCTGCAATGTCCTACACCTTGCTATACATTGGACCAAACCATTGTGATCTTGCTTGAGATCAAGTAATCTCTAAAAATTCTAAAAATCTGAAAAGGTCCTAAAAAAATGTTCATCTTAGTGAAAACCTAGCGATAGGCGCTTTGATGTATCTCCAAAAAAATCATATATTCCAAAAATACAAAAAAAGTAAAAAATTAAAAAATACCAACAAAAGAGAAAAAGAGAAAAGGTGTCATTGATGAAAACCTAACAAACAGGCGTCATGGTAACAAAAAAAAAAAAAATTTTGCCAAGAAGGTGAAAACCTGGTAAATAGGTGCCTCTTGTTCCATAATGCTATATCTATCGTAGCACCACTTGGCTTTACACATTTACTTTCCTGCATTGCTTCTTTCCTACTTGCATTTTCCTTTCTACATGCTTTCAATTCTGTCAAGACACCAACTTACATGGATTGAAACTGGTCATACTCTTGGGGCAACCCTCCTGGTCTAGGGGGCACTGTCCTATTAATTTTTGGGATCTCCTTCGCGACAGTCACTAGTGGTTCTCACTGCATCTGCCTGCTATCGCTTAGCTTATACTGAGTTCTCTCTCCTTGAGAATCTCCCTAACATCAGTCACTAGTGGTTCTCACAGCATCTACCTACTGATGACTACCTAGTCCTACGACCTCTTCACTTGAGCATCTCTCTCGCGTCAGTCACCAGTGGTTCTCACTGCGTCTGTCTACTATCACTGTACTATTGAGATTTCTCACATCCATTACAGTTGGATTTATCCTCAAATGCTCTATCTATTGATACTCAGTCTTGACGTTTCTTTGCTTTAGCTTGTACATAGCTTTCAGTCACTTTTGTGACACTTTGCTTCCTTTGTGAACCCTACTGACTTGACACTGGTTCAGCGCCATACGCCTGGGGGCAACCAAATATAGTTTGTCCTCACAACATACGTCAAGTTATACATCGTTACTTGGGGGAACAAGTCCCCAATCTGATCACATCTTTGGTTTACAAGTGATTCAGTAATCTTGTCACTTCTCAAGGACAACTCGCTACTAACACAAACTGGTGTTTTTCAACACCACCATAAACAGTGTTTTTTAACACTATCTTTGGACACATCTGTGTTTTTCAACACACATTGGATATCTCAAACGTAAACATCTATCGATAACAATGAAACATAATGCACTCACAAGCACAATGGTGTTTTTCAAACACCTCTAAACATGAACATATTCAAAAACTTTGAAACTGGCTGAGCTATGATTCAATCTTTCTTTTGTATGTTTTATGTTCTCATGAATTTTATTGATATTTTCTTTGTCTGCTGCTTGTTGGTGTAGTCCCGATGATCTGGCAACGTCAAATAAATAGGGTGTATGTGATAAGATCTCTCGTACTAAGGTGGAAAAGCCTCACATCCCTTGATCTTGTTTATTTGTATGCCATGGTGAGGTTAGTACTATCTCCTTGACTATTATTTCTCTGTTTGTTTACGCACGATCGCACTCATGGTTATCTTAGCTTTGAATGCCTCGATATTGGTGTACTCTTGCAACATTAACTAGAAACAATGTTCAGGTCATCTTGGCTTTTGTGCACCGGTGCTTACGTTTGTTTCCTACATTATATTCGATGAAAGTCATATTCATATTCTTATGGTCGCATTGGCACCAGTAACGATTGTATCGACTCCGATGTTCCAAAAAAATTCTCAATGATGATAATTATATGATGGGTCTCACAACCATGTCCTAGGTATTTCATCTAGAATAGGATTGCATTTTCATTCTAGACTTGCATTGTGGCAGCAATTTGATGTTCACTTCACTGTGTTCTCCTGGATTTGTACATTGGGGAGTTATTCTTTAGCATCCTGGCTTCACCACTACTACACAAGTGTTTGATCCTCTCTCTCTCTTCAATTCCTAATGCTTTGAACTGGAATCTAATTTTGAAAAGTGCTTTTTTCGGGATCAAAATCAAAATCTGACACTCCTATATCGCTCAAAATTGCATTTTACAATTTTTGGGACCGACGCGATCGGATGCTTGTGTAGTCAACTTTATGACATTTCTTTCTTGTTAGAATCATATCTTATCATCATTTTCTCACATCTTTGACTTTTTTCCTCAAAAGTCAACTCTGGTCAACTATGGTCAACCCTAGTCAAACTTGGTCAACCAGACCTCAAAATTGCTCAAAATTGATTCTGGATCTTCCAAATTCTTCCATAATCTATTCTGAGTTCTTTTTGATCTCTGATTCATCATCTATTTACAATTTTTCACTCTTCATCATCATTATGACGTGTCATCTTTCCATTTCGCTCTTGAGGGGGCAGGATGATTACATCATTGAATAAGGGAACCTAAGAGTAGGTAGCTCTGCAATCCTTTTCTTTAACATTTCAAACCCTTGGTTTGCTCCCACAGTCCATTCAAACTTACATTTGATTCCACCTTTTATGGTGTTAAGTATAGGGGCACACACATGACTGAAATTTCTCACAAACTTCCTATAGTAGGAGGCCAACCCATGGAAACTCCTAACATC
>MU225914.1:527483-538973 GCA_018584345.1 Thuja plicata
GGTGGAGTCTTCTTGTCTTTTAAGAGTATGCTTTAGACATGTTAATGTAGTTTAAATGATTTATATCCTCTAATGTTTGCATGTCTGAGCGTGCTCCCAACAGGTAGGTTTCCAGCATAGACACTTTGTTTAGCCAAGTAACCTTGCAAGGATTGGTGTGGGGTATCCTTGTCATTTTCAACTTGCTGATTGCCTCCTCTAACACTATGTTGTCAGTAGACCCTGAGTCTATTATGACTCTACACACGTTACCCATCATCTTACACTTTACTCTAAACAGTGATGTCCTTTGACTGAGTTCTTCCTTCACTGGCTCTTTGATCAGAGTTCTTCTCATCATGTGATTCTTTCCCTCCTCTGATTCTAATGGCACTTCATGGTTCTTGTTTCCACCACTTGTCTCCTCATGAACATAGTTCACTCTTTTGTCACCTCCTTGAGAGGTATTTCCCTTCTCTGAACACTTATATGCAGGATATTCTAACTGATTACAGTGATAGCACTTCATATTAGCAAAATAGTTTCCTCTTCCTTGGATACTGCCTCTTCCTCTGTTGTTAGAGTTCCTCCCTCTACTTGAACTTCCTTTGTTGAAGTTTCCTTCATGTTGTTCAGTGAGCTTAGTCTCTATTTGACCTTTAGATTCAGAATTTCTTCCACCATATCCACCTATTTTTCCTTTTTTGTCTCTTCCTCTACCTCTACCTCTTCCTCTAGAGGTGCTTGAATCTTGTTTCTTCTTTATCTTGTCTTCAACCTTGATAGCAATTTGGTGGTAATTATGAACCGTGTCTGGAGTCAAAAGACTCATCTCATCTTGAATGGTCCATTTAAGCCCATTAAGATATCTTTCTACCTTCACTTTATTATCCTCTGCTACTCTTGACCTCATACAAAGTCTCTGAAATTCTTCAGTGTATGAGTTTACATCTAGGTCCTTCTATCTTAGACCTTGTCTTCTTTTGTGCAGCTGGATTTTATAATCCTCTGGGATATAAGCATCTCTAACTTTTAAAATCATAGCCTTCCATGAAGCAATCAGCCTCTTTCCTTCCATTTCTCTCTCATCTTGGATTAATTTCCACCAAGTGAGTGCAAACCCTCTCAGTCTATCTTTTGCAACCTTCACCTTTTGAGCCTTAGTGATACATCACACTCAAAATGGTTTTCTAGTCCCTCTATCCAATCAAGGACTACCTCTGGTTCCATCTTTCCACTGAAAATAGGAACTCCTTCCAATGATTTTCCACTCATCCTTTAGGGATTTCAGGAGTGGCTCCTCGTTAAGGACAAGGTCAACTTCAGGGATCTCATCTTCAATGGCAATCTCCTTTCCTTTCCCTTCAACTTTGTCCTTCACTTCATATGCTTTCACATCAACTTCATCCACTTTTTGCTCCAATTGAGCCAACTGATCTTGGAGTAGTCTATTCTCCTCTTCTTGTTCATATACCTTCTTAGCCAACTCAGCATTAGTCACCATAGTTGACTCTCCAATTAATTCTTCTGGTTGAAACATTAACCACAAGTCTGATCAAAAGTGGCTCTGATACCAATCTGATGGAAGTGTCCCAAGATTTACTTGCACTTACTTAACTAAGGACTTAACTTTCCCTAGTCTACTTAGGATCCTGATTCTCTTCTAGATCCACTAAAGTCTTAATTATTCTCACTCTAAGACTATTTTAACTCCACACTAAGAGTTAGTTGCTTTGTGCTTAAACTTGAGAGATTTCCACCTTTGAATGTACTCCTTGTCTCTATGTTTCCTTGGATGATTCCAAGCTCAAACCTTCCCAAAAATACTCACAAGTGCTACAAAGGTCATGTTTAACGTCAAGACATCCATATGACATCCTTTCAATCCCATTTAAATGGGTCTTCTATCCCAAAGTGATCGAGTTCCACCTTCACAATGGTTTTGATCCTATTACGCCTAGTAACCCTATTAGCCCTATCCAGAGGGTTTTTCTGGATTCTTGCCAAAAAATTCCACACAACCCAAAAAAAAACTGAGGACTCATATACCCTTTTCCAAGACCTTTAATATTTTCAAGGTTTTAACTCCTCAAACCATTCGTACAATAGTGTCCTGAAATGTGGGTCTTTTAGGCCTATTTTCAAGCATGGACAACAACACACTAATTTCTTGCTAGAAATGTATCAAGGTGGATTAGATAGGATCTAAGCTCATAGGCACGGTTCATTTAGACCCTAATTCTTCTGGAACCTCACTTGGTTTCTTTCCCTCACACACCCCTTTGCAATGGCACTTGATTTTTGCTCTATTACACTCCTAACCGGACAGAACTTGCTCGCCTATGGCATAACCTTAAAAATAGAAGCTCGACTCTTCTGTGCCTCTCCCTACATATTTACACTATACATAGGCTCCCCTAAAACATCCATCCACCCTTAGGAGATTCCCATGGTTGGATTTCATGGGGGAGCCGTGGAAACACAAACTACTCTGGACTGGACCAGCAGACTCCCTAAAACTTAACCAATTTACAAATGCCAACAAATAAACTCTACAGTACTTGCACAATGAATGAAAAAGTCTTAAAACTAACTACTCAACACCGATCCAATACTACTTTCATCAATTCAATCCATCTAATCACTCTGTAACTCAAAATTCTTGATTATTGCTAAAAACCATAACTGCAGAGCTTCTTTCTATTCCAAAAACTTACTTAGATTCAATCTACCTCGAGAAATGAGTCCTCTGGAATCTTAGGATACTTCTTCCACCATTTTAGGCCACTATAATTTATTTTTCACCTCCATCTCGAGAGGAATCCAAATGTTGTCTATGTTGCATGCAACATTGCAACAATGCAAAATGTTGTCATGACAACATTGTAGCATCTTTTACATAAATGCTTAAAACTAACTTTTATGAACTCTACTATGCTTGGTACAAGGAATATACATCATTAAGGCCTTTTTAGGCACTTTCCCAATCCTAACTAACTCTAGGACCCATTAAGACTTATTTTCCCTACTCAAGCCAAAACTATGCATTAAAGTAAACTTACTAGACTAGGTTGGATTTGACACTAACTATCAATCCACCTAGTAACACACCTTGCAAGACCTACTAAGGTCAAAATTAAACACACTCTGACTTTTCTAGGGTCAATTACAATACAAAACAATCTAGGGCTTAGAGTATATCCTAGGTTCTCCTGCACCAGTCCTCAACGTCGCCACCTCTTCATCTGGTCGAGCACAGTCACCAAGCGTCTCTGGGCTCTTTACTTTGGAATACATGATGAGTTTTTTGGTATATAAACCTCTAAGAAATCCTTCTCCCAGTCAATGTGGGATAAATCCCCAATTTGGCTTTAAATTTTTCCTTTCATGCGCTCCAAAATTTGTTTTCACCCTTCAGTTAGCACAGTAATTCGTCTGCCAAGTGCAGTAGCCAACAAGCCCTTGGCTCTTACTTCAAATCACTATGCGTGCATTGTTGGATATAAACCTTTGGAAAGTTCATTCCACAGGCAATGTGGGATAATTCCCTTTACTTTGTTAAACTTAAGTTTCCCATCGTGCCAAATTGTACTTTTCTTCTGGTCAACGCATCCACCTAGGGCCCTTTCTCTTTATTCATATTGCATTGTGTGCGTCGAAATATATAAAAATTTAAAACTACCCTCTCCCAACGCATGTGGGATATTGGTTTAGCTTTGTCCACAAAACATCTAGCGTTCCTTGTGGCCTTTACACCTGTCAATGCATTTGTTTGAATGTTTCTATAGCCTTTTCAAATTAAAATAACCTGCGCAGCCACCAAACTAGACGTAATTCTCCACCAAACCAGGCGCAGCTTTATCTCTTCATTGCTTGTGCAGACTCTCTTGGACATCCTATGCAGAATTCATACACAGTCTTCCTTGGATATTTATATCAGCTAGCATGTGTAGTGGGGTTTCAAAGGTTGTGGAAATTCTTTACACCTTGCATAAAATAAAATAGAAGTTGCTTTACAAGCCACTTTTCCATGTGTGTCCCTTTCTTCTTATTTCCTGTGCAGCCCTTTATGTTTCCATGTGTAGCCTAAATGTTTCCAAAGATGCTCATAACCTGAAGCTAGCGCGGGATGGGAGGCATGGAAAAGGTTGTGGAGTTGGGTATTACACCAGCCAATTCATTTGCTTTAGATGCTTTTTAATATGCTGACTTCGTTCCTTCTTATCGTGCCTTCCATTTTGTAAAAGAACAAGCAACTTGCTTACAATGTCATCCAAGTAAGGTGTCAAAATATCTTGTATTATGACAATCTAAGACCAACACCCATACCTTTGTTCTAGAACTTATATATTGCACACACAGGCAGTGAGGGTGTTGGTAAAAATTGTGAAAATTTGCTTGATGCCTGTGAGCTATGCTTGATTAGGTTTCTAAGAGTCTTCAACAAATTACCTTACAGTCTATGACCATTAGCCATAAGACCACAATCCTTGCAAGATTTTTTCGATGTCAATTTTGATATGCTACTCAAAGCATCTCGCATATCCTTAAAAACTATTATTTAAATCATAAAATGATTTCAAATAATAATGTACTTTAAAACTAAATAAACTAAGCACTTAACCTTAATAATAAATGTTGGGTTCCTTAAATCCTGGTTTGCATATCATCATTTTGAAATTGATTTTCACCTTGAACTACCCAAATGTGGCTTTTAGTGAAGTCAGACCATGAAGCATCGAATTGGTGATCACAATAATCAATCCGTTATACCTCTGTAAACTGATCCCATAAACAGCAACTAGCCTCTGGAATTAGCCTTAAAAATGAATCAAAAATCTTTCTGAAGAACCCAAATCCAGAAGACTGGGAGTTATTCCTATGTATTATTACTCTACAAAAACAAATCTTCACGATGCTTCTTTAAGCAGGAGATTTTAATCTCCAAATTTGACCATTTATTATATATGTAAATGGGCACATTTAAACTCTTCTAGAAACCCATTTAATCACTGCCTTATAAAGTATCAAATTCTGCATTGAGAGATTGCCATCGGGGATGAGAACTCACTTAAGCATGAAGAAAAAGTGTCTAAAAGGATTCAACCTCATTTGAAATCAAGCGCAATTTATCATTGACCGAAACTTTATCATTATGAAACACTAACAAATGCAGATGTACAAACTACATAAATTGTATTCGGATTTGCCCTTGAAAAGATATCAAACCATGTCCTGAGATCTTGTCACTTATACAGCTGATTTATTCATCTATAATAAGTATGTGCACAAAAGGGTTTTATCTGATTCAATTCCACATGCAAGTTACAACTGATCAACTTGGCAATTTTGAAACACTGTGCAAATACAAATGTAAAAACAGCATAAATTGCATTTGGATTCCTCTTGTGAAAAATAGCAAATCAACTCATGGATCCTTGAAACTCTCCAAGTTGGTATACCTTCATACATAAAATGAAGAGAACCAACTCACTCATCATGACCATAAATTTGCATCAAGATATCAATATGAAAATTCGGCCTCCTAGATGAATAGTCATTTAATACAGAAAACTGAATAAAATCCACTTGAATTTGATTTCACAAAAAATATCAACTGAAACCCCTATGGTTTAAAACCTTGGATATGGATTCATTTTCACACAAAGAAAACAAGGCTTCAAGGCTTTCTCCAATGATTAATAAATCACCAATACTGCTCTTCAAAATTAGCCTTTTAATAACTTTCCTAATTTAAATATAGTGAAACTGCATAAACTTGCTTTAGAATTGGTTGAGCAAACCGACAAGACGGATTAACCAAGGTCTATAAACCTTCATGATAGCACATTTACATGACTACAAAATAGGGGAACATTCAATTCCTTATGATCTTCAATCAGGTGTAAACTATGGGACCCCAAAGTAGGGTATTTCGTAATTTCGTATTTCACATTCAGGGAATCGGACTAAAATGAAAACCAAATGACTCTGGCAAACTTATCATACAAACTCATAGGGATCTGAAAATGGACATGGAGATTCACTTTCATGCCTACAACATCTTAGAACATTCCTTATGCTATGATTATCAAATGGGCCTATGACGTAGACCTATAAAGTGGGTTACTCAGTAAAATCTGGAAATGTGTAAAGTGCAGATTTAAGAAAACATCTCCAAACAACTATCTCAAAAACATGTTCAATCTTACTTATGCAAGTTGTAACCCACTATATTTTTTTCATGAAATGTGCTAAACACATGTCCCAAGCGGTATCTCATGAAAATCATCAGGTCTCATCTTACTTGCATGCAAAGTAGGCCTCTTTCAAAAGTTCTTAAGGGCACTGACTTTTGCCTTAGAGAAAATTTTCAAATTAGTCACTCCAAATTTCTCCAAAATTTGAGAGTACTAACAAGTATTTGGTGCTTTCACTATAGATTCATCTTCGGTTGGTGCATCTCCTCGGTATCTACAATTTCTTGCTAGGTGTCCTACCTTATGACAATGAAAACATGTCATGTCAAGGTTCCTCCATGATCTTTGGTTATATTTTTTGTACATCAACATGCAATTTGCAGCAATGTGTCCATATCTTCCATAGGATAAACATGAGATTCTTGTATTATAGTTCCAAGGTACATATTTGTCTGCTTAGTTAGTATTAGCATTCTCTCGGTTAGGCTTCCACTTGTCATTTCTTTACTTTTTTCTATACTCTTCATCTTTGTGTCCATACTTATTGCAGTTTTTGCAGTAACCATCAAACTTAATTTTCCTTCTGTTGTTAGCAAGATTAGTTCTGCATTCAAAAGCTTGATGTCGATACCTATTGCATATAAAACAATAACCATCAAATTTAGGTGTACTCGGTATTTTACCTTTCCTGCTTCTGCAAACATTAGCAGTGTGTCTAGGCTTCCCACAATAATTGCAACTTGGCTTCTTTTGTTTCGGTGGGGGTACAGTACCTTGATCTTCCTATGCATTAGATGATTCTCCTTTCTCGGTAATGTTGTTCTCTTTGAATCCAATTCCTATTTTGTCAATCCTTTGGTTGTGATTCTTGAATTGTTGTTCCAAAGATTTCAGTGCTTCTTCGTTTATTTTTAGTATTTTATTTTCATCCTTCTTATCTTTCAGCCTTTGATTCATTCTTTCAATCTCAACTTTCAGTGCTTGGTTCTCAAACTCTTTTCTTGTGTTATCTTGATTTGCATCCAGAATTTGGTCGGTCATATCAGAGTGAACTTGAATCATTCTCATAATCTCATTATATTTCTCAATTAACTTGATTTCAACTTGTCTTTTGTCGTCTTCTGCATGTTACTCCATATGAGTTTAAAGGTATTCATTAATATTCAAGTATTTAAAGTACCAGTCAGTAACAGAGTCAAAGACAGACTGGTCGGTAATGATCACCGAGTGCAAAGTTAACCAAGCGCAGTGATCACCCGAGTAACAGAGTTACCAAGCACCGATCAGTATACATCGAGCACCGAGAGACATTATTTACAGAGTAAACCAGCAGTTACATAAAAGTTTGAAATGGCACATCATTCTAGGTAACAACTTTTTGCCGCATTGGATAACGGTTTACAATGATCGAGGAGGACATTAATTACGAATGCACTCATTAATTTTTTATGTTTCATATGTATAGATGATCAAGGTAAATTTTGTACACCGTTGATCTTAGGTTTTCTAAGATATTGTAAAACCCTAATTAGGTCAATAGGTTTGATATATGTAAGGACAAGATGTCATTTTTGAAAGTATGATGATTGAATTTTGATCAAGTAGCCACCGCACTAAAGACATCAGAAGATCAGACAAGGGTTTTAGCACAAGGGTTTTCATAAGCATTCAGTTTTCAGAACAGAGACAAAGCTACCAAAGAGTACAGAAGGTATTATCAGTCACAGCAAGGGTAAGGTCACCAGAAGTGATCAATATTTGTAAGCTCTAACAGGCTACTTTATTACTGCAGTAGTGAAGCTTTGTGGGTGTCATCCCCACTGCAGTTTTTACCTTCTAACAGGTGTTTTATGCGATACCAAAATACATGTGTTATGTGTTTTTAAGTTTCATGATTGTTTTATTGTTTTGATTACATGCATTTACATTTCATCAATGACATTTCATGTATGGTGAAAGCAAACTACATAGTTGGTTATTACAGTTTATGATTACAAAGATTTGTTTGAAAAAAATTTAAGAGTACTGATTCACCCCTCCCTTCTCAGTACACACCTTTCTATCATTCCAACAATTGGTATCAGAGCTAGTTCTCTTATTTAGAAAGTTTAATCACTGAAGATAAAAGATCTTACAATGGAAAGGTATACACTTGACAAAACTATTAAGAATCATAAATTGCAATTACAGATCTACATTGAACAATACAAAGAAGCCAAGGAGAAAGTAAAGGAGATGTTGGTTAAGAGAAAAGATATGGAATCTCGCTGTAATGAGACTGATTATCAGGAAGAAGAGATACATGACTCATTTGATACAAATGGATCTGAATCTGGTAGCATATCTGATGCATTTGAAGGAATCATAACAAAACTATCTGAAAGAAATCAACAACTTACTAAGCAATTCAAAGCATTGCAGATCGGTCAAGATACACAAATCGTTAGAATGGTTGAAGTATTGAATGATGCAAAGAAAGATGAACAAGATAGAAACATGGTTGTTGACGACAGAAGACAAATGACTGAAAATCTACAAGAGAAAGAATCTGAAATAATGAGACTTACCAAACATTACTTTGAGATCACCAACCAGATGGTTGTTATGAGTCATGAGGCCAACCGAGTGAATATTGAACTTGCTAGAAAATTGGAAGATGTTGGTGAATTAAAAGAAGAAAATAAAAAATAGAGAAATGAAGTGAAGATTTGACAACAACATAATGAGGTGATTAAGATATCTGAAGAAAGTACTAAGAGCATGGATGAATTTCTAAACAATCAAAGGAGACTTAACAACAATACCAGTTTAGGGTATACCGAGCATGGAGAATCATCAAATCAAGCTGAACAGAGGAATGTCTTCACAAAACTGAATCCTAACAAGCCCTCATGCCATCATTGTGGAAAACCAGGCCACACATCAAATGTTTGCAGAAGCAAAGCAAAAGGTATTTCTAGAAACTCTCCTAAATTAAATGGTAATTGCTATAACTATAACAAGCATGGATATCAAGAACATGAATGCAGATCTAAGCTATATAAACCACCGAAGAAACCCTACATGGAAAAATATTTTCGTACTTGCAACATGCATGGTCAAACATCACAAGCATGCAGGACTAAGTTGAAGCAAATCTGGAAACCAAAAGGACAACAGAAAGCATTTAAACCGAGAAGACAAGGTAATGCATGTGCTTGGGATTATAGCACTTGGGCTAGTTGCATAGCATATGGTAGATATGGACATATTGCAGCTAACTGTATGAGACAATGGATAACTAAATCTAGAAATTGGTCAAAGTATGGAATGGCATGCACACACTGTCAAAAGGTCTGTCACTTAAGCGAAGATTGCAAAAACCGAGTAACAGATACAGGAAATGGAAAAACAATGGAAGAAATCATGAGAATAAGAAATCAAATGTGCAGGAGAGCATCAAATGACAATGTTGGGCCAAGCACAATAGTTGGCGACACCTCATCCAATGGATTAGGTGATTCCACCACTTCCACCTAAGAAATATAAGCAGGTATGGAACTATGTTTTGCAAATTTATATCTTACATCAGTTCCTTATATTCATTATATGAATGCCAAATTAGCATGAATTAAGATGCACTATGGTATTATATTTTTTATGACTATGAACTAGTTGAGTCGGTTAATCTATACCGAGTAAGAAATTCCAGTCGGTGAACATGTGAGAGACAACCAAGTTGTTGAGTCAACTGAGCATCTATTGTACTCACCGAGATGAGGTATCTTTAGTGTCAACCGAGTGATTTGTTTGTCGACCGAGTGGTTGTTGACGAGCATTTATTGCGCAAACCAAAAGCATTTTGTATAAATTTGAGGGAAGTGAACTCATTTGTACACACAGCGATCAAAGAGCAGAGCAGAGAGATTAAGAGTGAATTCATAGTGGAGCATTTCGAAGCATTTCACAAATATTCAAAGCATATTTTGAGTAGTTGAAGGTTATATCAAGTAAGAATTTGCACTTACTGAGCTGTCTGTGATTTTTGTTGGAAACCCTAATTTGCAAAACAAAATGGCCTCTTCGTCTCGAACCATGAAAGAAAAGAGTGAAAAGAGCGAGAAGGTAATTCTGATCAAGAATTCGACATGCACTGAACCCGACTACAAATTTCATCTAGAGGTTGTTGCACAACCCAACAACAAAGGTGCATTCTTTGTGATACCGCCTAGGGTTCTACTAGTTCACGATGTAAGAGCATACATTCATTGCAAAATTGGTGATATAGGTGATTTAGAGCTTATCGCAACATATCAGGGGCTTAGCACTAATGAGAAACTGAAGGATGATCACAAGCACCTGGAAGTAAAAGGGTTAACTAATGCGCTACATTTCCTGAAGGAGTTAAAGACATAGTGGATATGCATTGTATTGAGCCAAGTACATGATGGTAAACTATGGCTAGATGAACCGAAGAAGATCAGTAAATATGTTATACATGCAGTAACTGGGTATCCAACAACTGACAAAACAAAATCCCTAAGGCACCTGCCAAAATCAGAAATTGAGAAGATAACAGGAGCCAAGTGGGATGATAAAGGTCTAAGGATCAACACCATCAGCGATCCTAAATTAAGATTTTGTGCATATGTTATTGCATACAAAATATTTCAATCCAGCAAACCTAACAGCGTCGCATGTGGAGCAGTCGACATCACATGTAAAATAGTGAAGAAGGGTTTGCAACTCGACCTAGCCAAATTATTGCAAAGGCAACTAGAAGAAGACATAAGGACAATCAAATCAGCAAGATCAAATACATGTAAGTTTGGTTCTCTACTGATGTGTACATTTTTCTATCTACAAAACTTCTTTCCCTCCATCGGTAATGTAACTTGGGAGACCAACCAACCAATCACTATGCAATTCATATAAGAAAATTTTGAACCTATTATGAATTATTATTTTATGAAGTTCAAAGAGATAATGGAGATAAGAACAAGAATATCAATCCAGTTGGTAGAGAAGTATAAAGAAGATATATGTTTTGTAGTTGACACCGACACAACTCTCATCAAAGCAATACAACCTAGGATAGCATGGCTACCTCCTACGGATTATGAAATAGACATAGATTTAGCTTCTTAGGCTATAGAGTGTTGAAATATGTTCGTTCGTGTTTACTAAAACGACATAAAACTATTTTATATATATATATATATATATAATGAGATATAGAATATATATTAAATTAAATATATAATATATATTAATATAATATATCAAACATTAATTATGTTATATATATATATATATATATATATATATATAT
>MU225914.1:544025-558964 GCA_018584345.1 Thuja plicata
ATCATAAAATAATAATATTCAATATTAAATCGACCGCATTATTATAATCATAGATTAACATATGTATCACGATACCTATCGTGATTGTTATACATAACAGTCACGATATTATCGTGACTGTTCATGTATAACAGTCACGATAAGTATCATGACTATTCACACTAAATTGATTATTGTCGACAGTTTAAACAAACAGCGATCATATTAACTATATCGCATGTTATGAAACAGTCAGCATTTATAAAAAGACATGACTGTTGATAGTCAATGCCATTCAATTTAATATATATAGTTGATATTCGTTGTACAATCAATCAATCACAACGGCAATTGTATTCTACAGCGAATATCAACTATCTATAATATATTAGTATTATAATATCTTCTGATCCAATTTTCTTAACATAGAGAAATTACTTAATGAACCTATTGACAAATATGCCATGAGATTTGGCACATATGATGAAGCTAAAACAAGAATACAGATTGGACTTCAAGTAGAGAAAATGGGACGAAAGAAGACCAAAATTGTCAAGACATTGAAAAGGAAATTTTCTATCACTGATGATGAACTTGACAAATCAGTTGATGACACCGAAGAGCAGACTACAACCGATGAAGGAGAAGTAAAGGATACAGAGACCACCAAATCAGATGAATCTACACATAAAATACAAGAAGAAGCACCTAAGGCCAAGATGGGCAAAGGCACAAAGGCTGAGACTCCACCGAGGACAAAAACAAGATCGATGACAACACATTCACCATCTTTGAGGAAAGGAATTGCTAAAATCACTAGACCCTCACCAAAATATACTTATCAGACGAGGAAGACTAAGGCTACCACCGAGACCCCAGCACCGAGACAAAGGAAAAGGTATGTTAGAGAAAAAGATGACAAGGATGAATCTGATGATAACATTGATCAATTCAAGGTTGTAAGGAATAAGGCACCACATACTATTGATGAAGTAGCAGAAACAATAAGGTCAACCAGAAGGTTAGGACATCCGAAGCTACAAAATTATGCAAACTTGACAACCGAGAATCGGGATAAATTGGAAGATGCAATCATAGGTATGATGATTACTTTTATAAAAGTTCTTGTAGATTTTTCTACATACATACCACAAGAACTTTATGAAAAAATATCAGCTAGATGGACTTATGCATTAACAACAGAGAAATAGATGAGAGAGGCAGCACTCACTGTACTTAAGGCTGAATACACAGTTGAACAGATTGATGACACAATGAAAAGGTATGAAAAATAATTTCCAAAGCAATTGAGAGCCTACAAAATACTTCAAGGGAAATTGAAATAATTTGATGAAGAGAGTACTATGATTTGGAAAAATATGTTGAGTCCAACCGAGAAAATAGAAGACATTGCATCCACAGTCGATACTGAGGGACATCGACCGAGTACCAAGATAACTAATGTTGAAGATGCAACTATTGACAATGTCTTGGATGGTATTCCTAAGATACTGACAAATCTTTGACAGACGGACGTCTCTATTATCGACATAACTAAAGGAGATCTTGATGATGTAGCAAAGGAAGATGAAGTTATCACCAGAGCCACCGAGAACCTCGAAGGAAAAGATACAACCGAGGTTTCCCGAGTTATGGTACACAGTAATCTTCCCATACTGGTTCAAGCAATTGATATTAAAAATGAAGCATCAAAGGTTACACCCGAGCAGGTCATAGATACACAAGAAGACAAGGGTGAAGAAGTGATGCAGTGTGGGCAGTCAAAAGTCCCAAAAGGACTGATTGTCCTTCAAATCTTCAAGTACCAGAAGGTAAAGTGCCTCTACACTTATCACAAGTGCAGAAATGACTTGATTCTAGGTTATCACAACCTATTCCCAACAGAGCAACTTAATCACTAGTTTCAAGCAAATCTTCAACACCAACTTCCAAAAGTTGAATACTAGGCACATACACTAGAATTACTCAAATTCCCCATAAAGTGACTCCAAGGACCAGGGGTGACCTATGCTCAAGGATTTGGTCTATTTAGGTCCCTAAGACAATGATCCAATGATCCTACTCCACATGAGCAACCCTTTGGACATAGTTTGTTTGAAATCCCACCTTTTGTCTTGTAGCCTTTTCTAGAAGGATTTTTGACTTAACACAAAATAGTTCCACATAACCCCCCAAACATATTAGAGATCCAGATACCCTTTATGGCCTAAGGGATTAGACTTAAGCACCAAAACATGGAAATGAAAGGAAGACAGGATGACACCCAATCTTGACAAGGCAATTAGGCATAATTAGGTCTGCACTTGCACTACAAGTGCTACTTCCTTGCAACAAATATCCAAACCAACACTTGGATCATGTGAGGGCATACATAAGGACCTTACACACTGATTTAGAGGTCTTGGTGAATCCCCAAAGGAAAGTTATGTGGACTGTCCTCAATCGCTTGATTGGTGCACACATGGACATGTACACCTAGGGCATCATGGAAAGCACATCTCCCTGCAAGTTACCAAACCAAACCTGCATAATCTCAAAGTACATGGACAGTGGTTGAATTCCACAAGGGGCATTAGATTCCCATGGTGGAATCGAGAAGAAAACACAATTTTTTAATTAAACCCTGATTTAGGGCCTACAAACCAGGCAACAAGAGTAAAAATTTAATAACTTTCAATGGACAGAAGATTATGACATGAGACCAAGTGCAAAAGGAAGATAATTTATAGGACCAACTTAATGTGTCAGACTTTCATTCAAATCCTTTCGTACATGTCCGTACCAATTGATTGTTCATGAATTTGAAGAGAAATGGTTGATCTTTATTGATTTTTAATGCCAAAATTACAAAATTTAGCCTACCACCCGTCTATAAGGGCTTTTGTAGGCATTCCCAACAGTTACATCCAATGTTTAAACTAACTAGCCGTTTAGGAATGGTTTTTACATCATTTGACAAAAGTTGTCAAAGTTGCTTGACAACTTTTTAGCAATTTTGCAACTTTGCGTTCTAAGTGACCAAACTTGGTCCAAAACTAAAAGTTATGGTCCCTTATGGACCAAAACCTATAAAAACATGAAAACATAATAAATTTACCTATTTCTAAGGTTTGGGACACTATTTGACCAATAGTTGACCAAGGGCTTATAAATGCCAATCTTGGGACTAGGTCTTACAAAGATGTGTTCAGTATGAAACCTTTATGACCAACATGTCCTATGGACTATTATGGACTTGGGGGAGTCTTGGAATGCCAAAAGGAAGACTTAGTTTGTCTAGGGTGCTCCTGCACCAAGAAGGTAAAGAAAATAAACAAAGTGGAGATTCACAACAGTGTCATGAACCGAAAGATACCACTGATGTGACAGAAAATGTTGAAGGCAACACAGAGACAATAGTAAATACTTCTACTACCGACACAAGGTCCATAACCAAGCCGCCAAAACTAGTCATCACACCCACCGAGTCACCAAAGCCAAATACCGAGCACAAGACTCAACTTTTATTGATTCAATCTCTTACATCAAGCTCACAAGGAGAAGGAGAAGGAGAAGGAGGGGGAGGGGAGGGGGAGAGGGACCGAGTCACCAAAGCCAAATACCGAGCACAAGACTCAAATTTTCTTGATTCAATCTCTTACATCAAGCTCACAAGGAGAAGGAGAAGGAGAAGGAGAAGGAGAGGGAAGGGGAGAGGGAGGAGGAGGAGGAGGAGAAGAAGAAGAAGAAGAAGAAGCTATGTTCACCAATCTTTTTAAGAGTGTCCTCCAAGCTATTAACTCTTTTCTCAATATCAAAAACCCTAACATCCACTTTATCAAATCCAGAGGACTAAGCTTCTGTCATGGCATCAGTATCATTAACAGTCTTAGTTAGATCTTTGAGTTCTTCCGAGAAGGAGTTGTCCTTTCCAGTCCCAATGGCCTCCAGAAAATTCAATTTGCTGGAAAAAGTTGCCTGATTTTTCTTCATATCTTTAATCTTGTTGAAAACCCAATTGGCAACCTTATAAAAATACATAGCCCCTTCCTTACCTGTTTGTAAGATATTCATGTTGGGCTCCTTGCTATAGTTGTTAAAATTAGAAGTGTCCTCCCTACAAGTACCCATAGCAACATCAATATCAATATCACTGTGAGGGATAGAACCCTGAGCATTCACATTCTTCAAAACCTTGTCCTCGTCCATAGAATTGTTCAACACAGTCTTAGTGTTAGGCTACAGAGGAGGGGGAGGGTTGATGGAGTCCGCAGGATTCAGCTTCAAAGGGTTGAGAGGAGGGGAAGGAAGAGGGGTGTCGCAAACAACATTCTCAGAGTTTCTGACCATGGAGGTAGAAAGCTTAGGTTTCTTGCGAGGCGTCCTAATATTATCCTCACGGTCTGTGCCCATCTTCTCACTGTCATCGTCTTTTTCCTCGGCCCAAATCTCCTTAATTTTCTTTCCACTCCTACCTTTTGTCGTCTTCCCTTTCTTGATCTTTCTAGACTCAGAGGCCATCATTTTACCCTTACCCTTGCTCGCTTAGCTTTCTACGAATCAATATCAAAATCTTCCACCATCTCAGTATCATAATCCCCATCCTCCTCAGAATCCTCATCCGAGGCTGAATGCTCAGAAATAACTTGCTCAATAGAGTTAGCTTTAAAATGATCAACAATGAGGACAATAAGCCCTTCATGAAGGGGAGGATTGCTATCAGGATTGACCCTAGCCCTCTTGATACTAGAATTAAGAGAGCAGAAAAGAAAATAGGACAAGGATACCTTCAGATTATGTCGGAAATGATTCAACAACACGAAATGGTAACCATACACTCGAGAGACCCCCTCCAGAGTGATATATTGCATGATGGCGAAGAGAACCAACCTCCAGATCTTCTTAATAGCCCTGGGAGAGAAGTAGGTCTTATCAATTTTGATCAGGATGTCCCTCTCCTACTCTTTTGGAAACTTCATGATGGCAGCATTAGTAAGCTTCTGATCTTTGTAGAACTTCTTCCTCACAATCAACCCTTCATCAATCTTGACCTTTCTCCCACCTATAGTCATCTTCCCCTCATTCCAGTCCTTAAACAACCCAGTAATAAAAGGGTTGCACCCGTGCAAGCACTCCATGAAATTGGTCATCTTGCCCACCTCCAAGATCTCCCAGACTTTGGGCTTTTGCTTCCAATACTCACAAGATAGGGGTTCCCTCCTCTTTCTTTTTTCCCCCATGGCTCGTCTAGCTCGACTACTAAGCACAAAAAGCAGAGAAGCCAAAGGAAAACTGAAGGCTTGAATATCAGTGCAGTTATTAGAAAAAGCAGTTTGATCAAGGGTAAAAAAACACCCAGAAAGTGTGCGAACTTTTTATCATGATGACTAAACCAATTGTCAATCGGATCGCCACCTTTACTTCTCATTATTACTTTGGTCATTGGAAAGGGCATCATAATTAGGTTTAAGTACACCCAAATCGCCTTGTGTCTTGTCATAAATTAATATGGCCTTGACGTCATAGGGGAGGTCCAGCTCATCCTACCAAATCACTTTTTTATCAGATTTAACCACCACATTGGCTAACCAGTCCGCCATACAGTTAGCCCTCTCTAAATGCATGCGAAATGTCATATTTATCAAAGGAATTGATAGTCTCCCTTGCCTTGGATATAATGTTCTTAATGGTCCATGAGGGGGGAGTCAGGCCCTTAAGACATCTAACAATGTTGTTAGAATCCCCTCCAAGCCAAACCTTAGTGTATCCCAAAAAATTTGCAAGGATGAGGGATTGAAGAGCCGCCATAGCCTCGCCTAAGTGAGTAGTCTGAGAACCCAAGGGGAGCGCCACCGCCACAACACAATAGCCAAAATCATTTCTTAATCACTCCCCCACTAGCCAAACTATGATAATGATGTTATAAGATACACAATTTTGTATTATTATCACAACAAACATTACTCGAATGGCCTAATAATGATCCCTTTTCGGAGGGCATACTTTCAAAATAATTTTTAAGGTGATTAAATGTTTCTCCACAATAGCATGGATCTCAATTTAAACTACATATAAACTACTTCAGAATCATTGAACCACCAACCCATCCATGCCCTAATTTAGAATAATGCTCCTGTTACACATAATATTACACATAACCTGAATAGCTTATATTTATTTACCTCTAAATAGTAATGCATGAAAAGTCCTCAAAAATATATTCTCAATTGTTCCCAAGGGTAGTTAGCCATTGGACTCCCAAAATCATGTCAACTCGGCCATAGGAATGGAAAACTTAAGAGTATATGGTCAATATTCTCCCATGGAAAGCTTAATATTATGGCATTTCCTATAACTAACTCTATTCCCACATATACAATCATGAGTTGATACTCTAAGAATAGATAGACAACGATTTATGCATAAGACTGATTTAATATTCATGAAGTTGTGAATACTATGAGTATATAATATTGTCACTCTATTTTTCAAAATACCCACTATTTTGAGGGTTTTTTAGGTGTTAATGCCTAAAAATGTCTAACAAGATATGGTTGCAATTCATTAGATTATTCCCGTGTACTTCAGTGTAGCACAACTTATTTTCTCTGCATTTTGTTTTGTACTTGCTATCACAATCAAAGTATGGCCCTTATTTCCCTCTTTTTTGAGGAATAGATCTAATTAGTTTGAATAAATGCCTATGCAGGAGTGCTTCTAGTGCTTCTATATCTTATACTTGATAATTAGTGCCCTCTCCTCTTATCTACATGTCATGAAAGCAGCTTCAACTATAGAATTCAAATTAAGCACGTGCAACTCGTGTTGGATGTGTTCCTTGAGCATGCAAAGAAATAAATTAGTCATACTTCCATCTCTAAATCGTCTCCACTTACAATGATAGATTACAAAACTTGGAAATATAATTCTTAACAAATCTTATTTGTTGTAGTTTTACTAACTGGCGGAAGTAATTATTTGCCATATAGAAGTATACACACACGCATGCAATATGCTGATTAATCCCTTCCAGACTATTAGAACCACTTTGATATCAGATTTTGACACATAAACTAGTTGGGAATTATTCACAACCAAAAGCCTTCAACTAATTTGTTAACAACTTGTCATGCACAAGTTCAATGTTTATTTGGACAACATTCAAGGCTGCAAATAATGATGTTCGTATAACTCTACGGCTAATTTCAAACAACGTACATTTATCATGTAATGTTTAAAATGCTCATAATCACAACATTCAGTGCAAGATTTCTTTAATACTCAATACAACCTACTACACATATGTGAACATTTACCAATTCACAAAGCCAAAGTACAACCAATAAGTATGTTCAAAAACAGAACCATGCCTTTGAATCAAACATGCAGCTGGCTGTTTTTGTATACGTTTAATTTTTATCTACTTGTCTTCTGAGATGTCAGAAATTTACAAGCAAGTAACAAAAAACATCACACGAAAAGACAATCAACACAAATATTTTACCTCTAACAAACTTAAATGGAGATAAAACAAGACTCCATTATTGACGATTTTGTAAAAGCTGAATTCCCTACACAATGTTTATGAACATCTTACATAACTACCCTGCAACAAAGTGAAATTGCTCGTTGACTCAACACGGACAACACCAGTAACCATAGAATACAATTTTTGCTAACATCTAGGATGACGATTATGAAATGCTAGGTGTATTTATGGTGTAAAATGAGAAGCGATTGAACTTCCCAAAGCCCTTCAACAGCGATTGAAATGGATAAATCACTTTTTGTCTGGTGTGATGCTTTAGCATAATGTTGAAATGGTATGACCAATTTGCTCACAACTGATTCTACTGCTTATTGACATACTTTTCAATTCAAGGTGGCTCAAAAACCCATTGCATCTATTTCAAAGTAACTGCAATTTTACTCTCAAACCCTCAAATTGAACCAACTTTCCCTTCTGTAGCACACAATACGAAGGATGACAGATTCATTCAACCAACCAAAACCAAATGTTTTCTTTAAAAAAACTTTCACTCTCCCACTGATAGTTACATATTTTTACTTTAATTTGTTTAATTGGCACATGAGACATTTTCAAAAATCTGGTTTTAAAATAGTAAGATCATTTTGCACTCAACCGATTCCATCTTTCATTAACATTCTATTCCATTGGTGTGGCTTGAAAATCCCATTGCCCCTATTTTGATGTATCAATGCAATTTAGCCTAAACTCTCAAACTGGACCATCTATCACTTTTTTAGCTGACAATACTAAGGACGACTAATCCATTCAACCAGACCAACTTAAATGTTTTCTTAATTATTCCTCAATTACTCTCCCGGTGATAATATAGTTTTTGACTTGAGTGATCTTCATCAAGAATTGACAATGAATCCATGGTTATGTCAATTGCTGTTGCATAATACACTATATTATGGTACTTGTAAGGCAACAAATAGAATATATGCATTTACTGCATAAAGAAAAAAAAATGATGCATCAAGGTAAAACATAGCTTTTTTCCTTTTTTCTTAAAAATTGAAACAAAAATAATATAGTAGCTGGAATGAAACTAATTATTTTGAAACCAAAAATTTTATAAATAGAGTTCAAACATAGTAAAGTCTATATTCAGCAAGTCTTTCGCTGTTACTGAATAAAAATAGATAATGTATTCAAAATCTTAATATTAATAATAATAAAAACTCTCCACACACAGCACCTCAGGGGCTACTAAGATACTACACTCAACCCCATTTAAAATATCCGTACACAACAATCAACCCCAAAAAATATCCCTCCTGGCACCTAAGTCCTATTTATAGCTCATAGATCCCTCTTATTCACTTTTGCATGTGAGAACTAAATTTTACAGACCTATTAATTAAGAAAAAAGATATTGAAAATAAATTTTAACACCTGATGACCCACAGAAGGAATCAGCAACTAGCAGTGAAATGAGTTATCTTTAGACATTGGAACAATGCTAGTGGTGGTTTGTCATGTTGTCTTTTTCCACGATCCAATTTATTTAAGAGCAGACACTTTAATTCAGAAAACAGTGGATCAGTAGCCTAAAAATGTAATTGAAGAAAAGAAAAAGCAGAACATGAAAAAATTGAAACATCTTTGATGATACAAATAGTAACACATTTATTTGTTTTCAACAACTTCCTTAAACTGTGCCTATAGTTAAAGAAAAAAATTACGTCATAGCATTCTATCTTAAGTTCTTAACTAGATAAATGCCCGTTTTTGGAATTAACATGGCTACCATATGACTATAATTCTAATAAAAAAGTGCTAATGAGCAGCAATGGAGAAATTTTTAGCTTAGATTTTTATCAATGCCAAGAACTACATGAATTCCATGTGGAAGACATGAAAAACATGAATCATGTTAGCGTTGGCAAGCATCTATAGTCCATGGTAACAAAATCTTTCTTTGGCAAACCAAATGATAAGGATTCTTTCAATTAATCAAGAATTTACTAGGAAAGAATTGGAATAGGGTTAGAGTTCAGAAAAAAATTGCCACAGAAATCAGGGAAGAAAAGAAAAACCCAAAAATTGCCAAAATTGTGCAAAATTCCAATTTAAATAGGGATCACAGAAGAACGTGCAGTTTAATTGCATTTCAAACCCTTCTATTTGAAAAAAAAATGTTAACCCAATTAATGGAACAATTCTTTTTTTGGTTCAAAAAATCATTTTCTTTGGCAAGCAGCAATTTCTCATGCTTCCTGCAACTATAATGCTCCCTATCCCACCTTCCCTTTTTCCATGAACCATCAGTAACAAACACTCCAGTACACAGTCAAGTTTAGCAATACACTTGAGCATGGTTTGTTAGGCAATCCAAACTCAACTGCCATTTTGATATTTACCAAATGCTTTGAGTCTTTTTGTCCTTGAAACTTGCTGCAAAAGTAGACTAGATATTTGGTCAATGATGTATTCTAAAAACATGTGTTAAAATTTTCAGTCAACGCAATGCTTGTTATAACATTGAAGCCTGTTCAAAGCTATTAATATTAGCCCCAGAAAAGTAACTTGACAAAAAATGCATATGGGAAGTTCTAATGCAAAAAATACTTCTATTAAAATATTTTGCCAATTCCTACCATGGAATGAAACATTTCAGTACTAAACCATCAACAAAAATAGATCATTCTCTTCTCTCTGGTTAGTTGTCTAGGTAGGTACACATAAGCATGCAGTCAATGTAAGCCAGTTGATCTGAAACTTAAAATGATAGCTCAAGTTAGAAAGAAAAAGTATTAACCAGTCCAGCTCACCTCATAATCAAGAGCAATAAGAACTTAACAAGAAACAGAACTCCCTTTCTGGTTGGCTAGATCATTGATAATCTCTAGGATTTGATTTCTCATCTCACTCACTCTACTTGGGGTTACACGTGCTTTTAGCACAGATTGCCAGTCATCACCAGAAGTGTCTCCTTTGTATGAACATATCTCTTTTGCTATGGCAAGGACATAGAGACCACAATCATAGCCATTTCTTTGCTGAGGTGTGAAATGCTCAATAAATGTGGCAGAAGCTGAGGGAGGACCCATGAGATCTTTAATATTTGCAAATAATTTCCTTGCATATGATTTGTTTAATGATGCACTGTCATAGTGCTCAAACACATTCTTCTTTCTGTCGTATACAAGAAAGCTCCAATGTGTTCCACCTTCTGCCAGGCCGAAATTTTCGTTATCATTGATAGGGAAAAGAACCAGCTCCTTCTCTGGAAACATTAATGGATCAACAAATAGTTTGATAGAATCAACATCAGGAGCATTAAGAATCCAAAACGATACTGAAGGTGCAACAAGGTTGATTGCAGGAGAGATGAAAGAAGACAGGTAACAGAAGTAGAACTCAATAATGCGATCATTAAGATGGTATGGGCCTCGAAGAATGTTCAAATCAGATTTCCTTAATACTACATCACCATAGCTCAAAACTTTTTCATTATCTCCCATTGAATACAATCTTCAAAACTCCCACTGTATATATGACCTTATTATACACCACCACCAGTAATTATGACCTTAATTTGACTTGAAAGTGACTTAGCCAAGCTACAGCATGTTCTCCGGGATAATTCTAGAGCTGTATAGAATTTACAAATCTTCCACTTTATTGCAGTTCTTATTGTACTCCACAGGGAATGATGGCCTGAATTTTACTTAAAAGTGATCTTCCAAGCTAGTGCACATTCTGCAGAGTTATTCCAGATTAGAAATAATTAGTAAAGGTGGTCCGAATTGCAAATTCTAAAACAACATTAGAAGAGAAGGCAGATAATGTTTAAACACTAAATCAAGACGAACAAAAAGGTAAAACTAAAATTAGTGAAGAGACACAATCTCAAGATGTAAATATATGCACATTTTCAATAAGTTCATCTCAAATTCATGAATTAAACATACTTGAAATTTTGAATGTCTTTAATAAATTTGTTTGCATGGTGACAAAACCATTGTAGCATTCCAGTTACACGTCATTGATGTGGTGAGGCAAAAGTATAAATCAAACTCAGTTACCTTGGATTAAACGTGAAAAAATGGAAAAATATTAAAACAATTTCATATCCAAGGACCAAAAATGAGGGGTAAATACAGATTTTGTATTTCATGTCAAATATAATGAAGAGATAACAAATAAAAGCATAATATATTTAAAAAAATAGGTTTTGGGTTTTAATTAAAAAATTCACTTCTATGTAAGAGGATTTATCCAAAAACAAAGGACTGGCCCTAAAATAGTAAGCTGTGTTGTAGTGAACCATGACCAGACGAACCTTAATTCGGGTATATAATATAAAGAAGACCTCATTAAGTTTTAAAATCCAACTTTCTGATATAAAACTATTTAATTTGTATATACTACATATTACACCTTGACCCTAACCCTGAACTTAAAAATTTCAGTACATCTACATTTTCTACATTTAGCATAAGAATGAGCTAAAAATAAAGATTTCTTAAGCACTTCTCGAAAATATTGCAAAACAGGACACAATAAATGTAGTGGGTTAGAATTATTCACAATTAATCACAAGTTTTACTTTATATTGTTTGTCCTGTGTATTCACTGGGTGCAGAGCAGATGCATATGCAAAAGGACTCCACATGGGTTTGACCATAAGATATTTTCAAGAAGACAATTTTTTGGGCTGCCTAAAACCTATACCTTATTGAAATTTGTATTCCTCAATGATTCCAAAGCATACTTGCAAAGTTGCAATCATCGCAAGCACCACCACACAAAATAAAATCAATATGGGCACCATCCAAAAAGATAGAATCCCACCTTCAAAACCAAAAGGATGCAGGATAATATTCTCTAGAGATGTGTAATCAACCTAGAAAAGATGATAGAAAATGGTAAAACACTTACTAATAACAAAATTAGTAACTTCCCGCACAAACTACATAAAAATCATTAACTAGATTTAATCAACCTACCTATACACAACTTCTAGAATGATCCATGTCTTTAAGTCTCTCTACCATAATTCAAAAACTCAGACTCAGTAATAACTCAGCAAGCCCAAAATATTTAAAAACCCAGGAATCAACAATAACACAAGGACAAACACATATTATTAAATTTGTAGATCATATCATGGATTTCAATCATACATAAAGACCCAAAAACGAGTTCAACCTCTAAATGAGTTACAAATTACAATGCCACTTCCACTAGCCATGTCATATGTAGAAGTTTCTTCATCTAAAGAGCTTTTTGCCAAGTTGTACGACATTAACGTCTAAGTTAGCACAGTCAAGTTATATCCCCACTCCTTGTCGCCACCTCATTGTAATCAAGTTTCTAATCTGACAAAAGAAAGGGGATTTAGGAGTGACGACCTCAATGGTGTTGAAGGACAGTGCCCCCCGTGGGAGTTTGGTTGAAATGCCCCCAATGAGGTGAAGGAGCAACACCCCCAGTGGAATCTGTTGTGAGGTCTTCACACCATTGCCCCATTGTGAATGGGGAGCCATTCTTTTCGCGTTGGCAGTTATTAGGTGTAGGCTTTGGGTTAGATTGGCAGTGTTTCGAAGTTTTGAGGAGCCTTGCAAGTCTTTGAAAATCCAAGTTTGGCCAGATTAAGTCTTGAGGAAGGTAAGTATTTTCAGATTGAAGCATCAAGTTGAGACTTCACTTAGACCAGTTGTTGTACTTAAGCCTTGAGCAGAGAAAGCAAGCGGTTTTCAAACTTGATCCAAGCACAACCCAAGATATTGAATTCTCAATCAAGTTTGTGTGGACAATCAAAGGAAAAACGAAGTTTGGATTGAGGATGATTGAGGAAAGAACACAAAGTTTGTTAAGTCGGGCAAGAATTAGATTTGGATCTCCACTTAGCCATTTTGAGGATGTTCAAGTCAAGCCCAAGTTCTTGACAAATTCAACTAAGTCAAGACATTGAGCCATCAGCCTTCAAAAACTTTGAGCCCCAAATCAAGTCAAAATTCGAAATCCAAAAGCCAAGGTTTGCTTGACAACAAATCTAAATTCAAGTGCAAGAACAAGTTCAAATTCAATACACAACCGGTTTCAAGCTGAAAGTATATGGTAAAGCACCCAACTGGCATGGAAAATCTGATCTCAACAAGGCAAATTCCAAGTATGACATGCAATCATGCCCAATCAAGGGGCAAATTCTGACCAACTTCAAGGCACAACCAAGGCAATGACATGTGATTGCGCATAGCTATGGCCTGATTTCCGACCTAACTAGGCGATGACGAAAAAAGGACAAGGCATCATACCCAGCGACATGGTGATATCCGACCAAGTAAGACATGGTATCATGCCCAACATGAGGGCAAAATCCGACCTAAAAGTACATGGTAAAGTGCCCAACTAGCATCCGATTTGTACCTTATGCTCAAATGGCAATTAAAAGTTGATCAAAAATAACCGAAGCAAGTCACCTGTAACCAGAAATTAATCATTAAATGCAAGTCTGATCATTAATTAATGGTAAGCATGAATTTAATAATTAATAGCCAGGTCAGCCTGATTATAATAACAAAGGGGTATGGTTTTAATTCAATTTATTTAAATGAGGCCAGGTCGGCCTAGAGTCTAGACAAAGGGACACCTCCCTTAGCCCCAACGCCTATATAAGTTGGGTGCTGAAATCATTTCAACACCCAACTCAAACCTGATTATAAGCAGATCACAGTTAATTACGATTGAGCAGATCGAACCTATAGGACAGCAGATTACATGTTGACAATGCGAATTTAGAGCATTTGAAACCAAATTTGGATATCTCCAAGGCTAGGGCAGATCAATAGTACAAGCTCAAGTCTTGTCAAAAGGGAATCAGACCTAATCAGGTGTGAACTGTATTCTCCAAGGCTAGGGCAGATCAATAGTACAAGCTCGAGTCTTGTCAAAAGGGAATCAGACCTAATCAGGTGTGAACTGTATATACATGTTAGAATTTCAAATTCTGAAAGTAAACAAGGTATTCTTTGTGTTCGAAATGTTAAATTATAGTGTTGAGTTGATTGATCATATTATTCTTATGATTAGTTGACTATGTATAATAATATATATATATATATTAATAAACATATCATAGTTGACTGAGAATTATCGGGGCTCACGTTATATATCATGCAGTCGCTGTTAAGATAGACTTAGTCGATTATATAATAACCAGTAGTTAGTGGTTATCGTAACACATTGTTAAATGTGTTACGATAACCATTAACTAATGGTTATTCACAGACATTGTTATAAGGATTGCGTAATATATAAAACGTTGGCATTCAAACCGTAAATTATGAAACAGTATTAATATAACACACGGCTGTGTAAGACATGGCCCGACGTGGCCCTAGCCACGTAGGGTCATGTCCTTACACAGTCGTGCCTCTTCACTTTGATATTTATACGTGTTGTGTGGGCTGGGAAAGAC
>MU225914.1:595027-629949 GCA_018584345.1 Thuja plicata
TGTTTGTGCATTTCAGGAGGACGGATTCAACTCGGAACTACATATAAGCACACTGAAGCTATAGGATAGCGGAAGGTTATCTCAAGCTGTAATTATATTGCATACTATCCTGATCATTATAATTTATAACTTGTTCAATCAAAATGGTCTTTTTGGTAGTGGGTATGCCCACAGACCTATGTATTTTTGAAATCTCGACAGAACTCGAGTCGTGGGAATGCCCACGTATAATTATGTATAAGGTACAGGACTTTGTCCCGGGCATGGCTGGAGGTTTTCTCGACCCCACTTTTTCCTACCAGCGCCCGCAGCGAGTGGGGTTATATTGTAATATTTATTTTTAATATTAATAAAATTCTGGCTTCGGCCTTTTACCAATCAAAAAAAAAAGTGCACATGAAGGAAATCGAACCGAGTGGGAAAAAGTATAAAAAGCTTCTTTAAGAGATGGACTTCATTATGTGATTATTGTTTTTGGACTTGGCTTGAAGTTTGTTTTTGGGAATTGGGATAAACAAGCGTTTCTGCAATTCATTTGCATTGGAGGGCGACAATTCTTCAATGTTTTTGCAATTCTGAGGCTGTGAAAGACCAGCTGATATTATTGCTTGTGAGAGCTTCATACAGGAGTTCTACTTGTGCAAAACTGGTGTTTGAAATTCGGAGAATTCACAGGAAATATCCATAGCTGATCAGTGGCTGCGATTAATTATAATTTGGTTGTTGGAAATAGTGAATGGGAGGCTGCCATACTCTTCCCATTGCCCACGTGAGACCTAGCAGCTTGGTGTGAGTTTCCTAGCTCACGTCTAGGGTTTCAAGCTATTTTGGTTTCAGATTTGATTAATCTTCAGCATTCAAAGGGTTTGCAGATTTAATTTGAAGAAATTCATCTCTTCGCAGGCCATACGTGGTGCCAGGTTTTCCTAAGCTGCAATATATTTCAGATTTTATTGGTTGCATATATGTTTGGAAATTCATGTTTATATCAGCACTGTAATTGGCCATTAATAAGAAATGATAAATTGAATGGCAAGTATTTGATGAATTGTTCATATCCTTGTTGCATACCAAGTGTTTGTTAAAATGTTGAAGTATATAGATTTATCATTTGGTGAAGTTACGCTCGAGTGCCAAGTGTTTGCGTTCATGTCTTCATGTTACAAGTAAATATTGATTACTATTGCCATACAAGTGTTTGACAGAATTTCTATGCAAAGTACTTGTAATTTGTATTGTGTTTGTGGCACGAGAACCCAGAAAATTTAGTTCAGACTTTGTACACCAACTAGATGATGAAATGTTATTGACACAAAACTAAAAATTTAAAAGCAGAAACATAAGGGATATTACAGTGTTAGAGTTAGAACCTGTTGGGGTTCTTACAAACAGCTCTTTGAAGTATTCCTCCTATTCCAATATGCTTTAATTTACATGCATGTCGGCCAGAGCATTCTCAGCATCACATGCGATAGAAATCCTCTATCCCTTTGGCCTTGAAGGATGTCCGTATGTTGGTTCAAAAATTCAATTTTGTCAACAGGAGAGAAGATGTTAATGAAGTTGTGGAGTTTAACTTTGCATGTGCCCACTACATATACTAGAAGCTTCCAAAACCTTTTCAACTAATTCAGTTTCTTGGAAATTTTGCAACCATTTCATTTCATGAGATCACATTTTTCAGAGGCATTCAGAGAAACAGATCGCAGTCCTTGTCTTTGCTACACATTCTACATACAAGTTCCATAGCAGCATTATGCTTTAATAAACACTCATACCCCATTTCAAAGCTTCCACATTTTGTTTGCATTTCTGGAGATGATGTCTCTTTTATAGGATAAGTTGCTATGGTAGTTATAATAACTACCATCTCATTTAGCATTTTGGTCTCTTTTAACATTTACAAAACTTAACAAGGTGATTGATTGTAATTATAGTAACTACCCCTCCATATAGCATTCCAGTGCTAAGTCAAGTTTTTGAATCTTCTTAAATTCCCCGATGAAGGCTATTTTGGTCTTTTGAAAATGATTTGAAAGTATACGAAACCTTTGACACACACATGAACTGGACAACTGAAGTTTAAAAGCAGTTATAACTAACTTCTTTGTGAAGAAGGCACCAGTAATTTTATAAACTTGGTCAAGTTTCCAATTAACTTTTGAAAATCAAGCCATCTTAGTAATAATACAATTCATCGGCTTCTTCACAAACTTCAGAACTTTTCAAAAACTATTGATAAATAGATTGTAACTAACTTTATAATGTGTCGGTCTTTTGAAAACTAATTGGAAACCCCCTTTGTCGACACTTTGCGCAACCTACACAACTTTTGATTGCTAATAAAAATACCCATGAAGATATAAAGCCTGATATAGTATTCTCCCTTTTAGTGTTTTGACGGAATTAAGTGAAGAGAAACACCCACTTATGTATCAAGAGGTTGCTCACTAATACCATATCTTCGACATGGAGTTTCCTTTGCATCTTTTTCTTTGAATCTTTTCTATGCGTCGTTGATAATACCACTCAAAGCCAAACCTATAGACCAATTTCATTTAATGACTTTTGTAATTCCACCGACAAAAACTTGAAGTTTAAATATTTCATAAACTGAGAGCCGTCTTTGGCTAAAAAGTTGCCACATTAGGAAAAATGTTACCAAGAACATTGACATAAAATTATTTCGTGTCATTCAACATATATTTTCAATTTGATTGTTTTCGTTTATTTGTGCAAGCTGCACCACTTTCCCTGAGTGTTTTGATTGAGATAGTTGGTGGTTTGGCTTTAGAATGGCTTTCGATAGTTGGTGGTTTGGCTTTAGGAAGTTTTAATTTCAAACATTTTGATACAAAATTTCAAATATTGACCTATTTAGAAACAAGGCTAACATGTATGAAACTCAATTAGACAAGAAGCATCATCTTAAAACTTAGTTTTTTTACTTGAAATTAGAGCTTTTGAGTGAAAATACAAGTTGGCTTAAAATAACTTGTAAAGGTAACTCTAGGAGCCGAAAATACAACAGAGGCTAAAATCGAGCATTTTGAATGCAAATACAAGTCACCTGACTTGTGATTTAGGTCTTAAGACCCGAATTGCAAGTAATATACTAATATACTATATGACTTGTTGTTATGGCCAAAAGACCCGATTTTGCACTGAAACTAGCAATGCAACCTCTGAAACTCGAAATTGAAGGAAACGCTAGTTTTTGAACAATGGAACTTGACAAACATGGAGGTCAAGGACTTGGATTTGTTAACGAATGCTAAGGAGGTGGAAATGCGCCTTGAAATGCATGCCAAAGCCTTAAAAAGTAAAAATTTTATGGGTTACCCCCAATTTTTGAACTTGCAAAAAATTGTGAACAACAAAATATAAATTAAATAACTCGATAACATCTCCAAGTTGTGAAAAGCGCTCAAATGATATAATATTGCAATTCTGATCATACCAAAATGATATTGAAGACATGATGTATGCATGATTATGGTAGATGTGTTATCCATGGAGTAGTCTAAGGTTTTGATGTTAATTATGATGGATGAAAAGATTAAAATGATTAATGGATAGACTAACAAGTCTATATTATAAAACTATCTGAAAATAGTCTGCTCCTCCAAGAAGTTTGGAGAGCACCCAAAAGGTTGGATATCGATTCTAAAAGCATTAAAAGGCTCCATCTGACCAACTAAACTCAACCCCAAGAATAATGGACAAGATTGGCCAAAAGCTTCTCCAAGAACATTGGAGTTCTCCCTAATTAACCAGTTGGCCTCCAAAAAAATTGGAAGCTAGCTAAATGTGTACAAACTGTCTAAGCACCTAAGAGGAGACATTACAATATGACTCGTGGTTCCTTGTTATCATGACAATCTTTGCCTATACAACCTTTGATGCTTGTCTACAATCATAATTGAGGAAGACTGTTAACATTTGTTTTTTGAAATTTCTCACCATTTCCTCTTTGAGCATTTTCTTTAGCTTTCATGAGATTTAACAACTTCCTCCCTAATCACCATGAATGATCAAGCCCTGATCCCATACATGTTGAGGATTTGCCCATTTTTTCGTAGAGATAAGCTATGATTTTGAGACTAAATATAAAGATCATATTGTATCCTTTGTTATACACACACACACATTATAAAAGAAAAAGAAAAAAAAATCAATAAATCATCTTGAAATTAAGTAAAGGCACCTCAACTTGATACATGACCATGGAAATATCCTAGACACAACATTGCCTGTCAAAATTTATCATGTTTTCATTGCAGAAAAATAACTCGTGTTTGCTACATCTTCCTCAGTATTTATCAGAGCGAAAAATTAAAACAAAAGCTACAAACAGCTGTACCCACAAAAAAACTTTCCATATTAAGTCAAGTTCACAGCTAAATAGTAAAAATCTTGAAGGTTTCCCTGATCCGCAGTAGTGTATTCTTTTGTCTACTTTTATCATGTCTTGGCAAGATTAAAAACAGACTGTAGTATACTACCCAGAAATATTTAGCCAATACTCATAACTTTCTCAATTTTTGTCAGGCAAGCATTTTTTTAACACTTAACAAATAGTTCATCGGGAAGAATTTTGATAAGAACCAACTTAAGAAATATATTGTATCTAATATTCTAATACATATTACATAAACATATAACAGCATCCACTGAGTACTCAAGACAAATTGTCAAATAATAGAGAAAATTCAATACAATTTTGAGAAGTGCAGAGGTGCAAATATTTACTTTTATGACCTTTAAGAATGCCAATTACAATAGCTAGATACAGAATTAATTTTACTTTACTGTTGCTAACATTTTTGCATGCCGACTACCTTCTCCAATAATGATGCAAGCTTTATTTAAGGCATTCAAATTGTTTTTATACAATCATACATGCATTGAGGTACACCCGGCTGTGAAGAAAACAATTTCGAAGTTCAAAACACTTGCATTCTAGTGTTCTAGCACACACTGAAGTGAGCAGGGATTACAAATTGAAATTGGCATTACGATGTCCCAAAGCACAGTTCTGAGTGCATAAGTGAAGTCAAGCAAATAAGTGTTTACATGTGAGCGAAAACACAAAGTCATGTGGCCAAAAGCTTGCAATTACTCGACCAAGCACATGCGTGGAAATGTCAAATGGCAAAATCTGCATTCTAATGTAATAAGGCATGTCTGCAAGTCCACAAGTGTAGTTTTCTTGTCAAACAAATGTACAAATGTATGAATTAACCCACCTAACAACTTAATATTATACAGATAAATGTTCTCCTCAAAATGATAGCAAAAAACATTATGAAATTCAATCTTTACTTTAACTGACAAGGGTGTATCTTGTTTCCTCTATATGTAAAGCTTCACCCAGGGATTGAGAAAAGGCATAAATGGAAGGAGAAACCAACATTGGGGATGAAAATTAAAGATTTCAATCCATCTACAAGCCAAACAAACAACTTCCTTGGGAATAATATCGAGGCTCCGAGGATAACTTTGAAAACAGAGTGACCCATAGTCCAGAAGGACCTTTTCAAGACTCTCTTTTGCCCATCAGGGTTCTTGAACAAACCATCAAAAGCCCCATACCAATCATTCTAAAAATATGTATAAAAATCCCCAAATTCTTACCCCACAGGAGGCCACTCAATCATCAAAAATTCTTAGAAGAGAGATTCTTTAGTTGTTGCAACACTAATATTTAGTCCTTCCTTATCTTTTCTAACCACATCAACCATTTCACAATTACGGGACAAACCAGTAGTTTCTTAGAGCAAGGATGTCGCCCTTAAAAAGGTTTAAAAAAATTGTCGAGAAGCAGAAAAGGGCAAGGAGAGATACAAGGGAGCAAGTAGTATCTAACATACTTAGAGCAGAGCTAGAGAAGAGAGATCGGCCTCGAGAAGCCCATGTTGGTGACCACACTCATGTGAAAGTGTTAAATTTGTGTTGTAATCAAAAGAAAGAGGCCTAACATGTTGAAAAACCATTACAGCAGAACTCGTGAATGTAATTCTGATTGGGGATCATATATATTGAATCCAATTGATTATCATAAGATTGAATTGATATTGAATATCATTGTGGATGAATTATATGTATTTGACAATTTGTGATTGAGGCTGCCTGGTTGGAGTATACTAAATTGGACCTTCCATCCATGACCGCGTCACAAAGGCTACCAATCTATCTAATTTGTGGAAAGGACATTCATAGAGGATAATTGTTCATCTTCCTCAACCAATTCTCAAGCTCTCCTCCACCTCTATCCAAATTTGTGAACTCATATCCCATTCTTCGGCTTTTGGTGCCTTGTATGCTAGTTAACTCCAATAATATTGTCAAGGTGAAAGGCATTATCTTAAGGCTCAAACTTGGTATTGAATTACATATCAAAAACTTGATTGTTGGAGATTCTAGAATCATTGTCAAAGGAATAGAGAAAGACAACACCTTGAACTAGTAGGTCCAAAATCTCTTATTAGAGGAAAAATCCCTTGCCCAGCGATTTGAGGAATGTTATGTTACCCACTACCTAGTTCTCAACTTTCAGCCTTGAAACAGTTTCTATCAGTTGACTAGTCACAAGAATAGCATCCTTGAATCGGCCCTGTTCAATGATAACACATCATCCTTGATTAGGATGGACAAAGTGATTTGAGATAGTCTGGTTTTTCTCCTTTAGTGTCTTTCTTTATAAATTCCCGTTTATGGGACCTTTTGGTTGTTTCCCATTATTTTTTATTTTCCCTACCCATTTGGAGTTCAAACTCCTTGCCTTTTAAGCCTTTTTCCTCTTTAGCATCCTACAATGACGAATCCCTTTCTCATACTAGCTCCTTCCTCCTCCGCTACTCCACTTCAGTTTGGATAACTAACGTGTTTTTATCTTTCTTCCTAGCGTCATCTTCGATTCTCTTTGGCAATATGGATCCATCCTTGCTTGGCATCACAACAAGGTTGCAATTCACGATTTTACTATCTCCATCCACAAGCTTCTCGATAACATCAACAGCCACATATTTGACCTAAAGAATGAAGCTGAAAGTCGGGGACTTCTTGAAGATCACTCATACACTCTAAATATAATTAACACAAATGTTGGTAATATAGAGGAATTTCATGAAAGCTTGTGCTTATTCGTCAATGATTTGAATAGCCTAGAGAGACAGATCCATTATTGATTTATTGGATAGTCCATAGATGTAGGCAAGTTGGGTATAATGAGCTACTCTTCTAGCACCTTATGGTTTGTCACTTAGTTTTGGATGTCTATTATGGACTGGTGTTATCCATTTTTTATTGATATTACAAGGGTTCGATAGATTCCTCTCCATCAGTATTTTTTTTTAAAAACAATTTAACATTAAATTGAAAAAGTAAATTCAATATTTGAAATTTGCAAGCCCCCTAATCAATTCAAAAAAGAGAGAAACGTCACCATCTTTAAAATGTATTCCCATGCCCCTCGAAGCCTGACCCTGAATCAAAGAGAAACATTACATTTACATCATCGTATACACAAGATGCCCTTATAAGATTTCAAATCCATAAAATAGATATATATATGTTCGAATATCCAAACCATGAACAGATTTTTAACCCCTAGACAGATTGTTACCCAGTTACAGGTGTTTTGGCGCAACGAATCTTAGAAAGAGCCGCTTTGAAAACTGAAGAACCCTTTCAAATGCATTAAACATCTTTTTCTAACAGGTCCATTCGCCAACTCATTTAAAGGATTATTCAACAACAACGAAAAATCCGCAGGTTTAACAATTAGTTGTCTGGGCGTTAAGATGACGCCATTTCAAATCTGGGCTTATTGAAATTTACCTTTATGGCAAACGACCTGATTATGCTTTGTCAGAGCTCCACATAGCAACTTCAGGTGAACGCAACAGCTGACAGGGAAATCGAAATGCAGAAGTGGGAAATAAAATGTTTAAGTCCTTATTTTCCGTCTATAGATTTTCATAATAATAAAATCCATTGTTTTTATATGTCGGCGTTGGATGTTTTGAAGGAAAGTAACTGTTTCTTAAATGAGTCACGCAGGTTAATTAATAAGTAAATAGTTTTAATGTTAATTTAGGAAATCAAATGGGAAGGAATTGTATTTATTAAGTGAAATTTTAAAGGTCGTAAAGATATGATGATGGTGTTATATTCTAATGAAAAAAAAATTATATATTAAGCATCAAACTAAAATCTTATTATTTCTCATGAATCATGGTAAGTTCTAGGGAAAGGATCTAATATTTGAGCGCATTCTAATAGTTGTGGTAATATTTGTTGATAAAATGTCCAACATTTTGGCAATATTGTACCAGTAGTTGTGAATTTAAAGTTGTTATTGTTGATAATGACTACCCATAATTGAATGAAATGTATTCTTTAGATCTTAAAAGCAACAAATCATGTGATGCCACATCAGCGCACCAATAAAACATGACTTAGTGCGCAAGTATAGGTCTCACCTTTTTGGGGGCCTTTTTGCACACCTTGGCAAAAAGCATGTTAATGTAGCATTATATACGATGATGTGGCCCTGAAACCTTAATTATAAGGAGGAGACTTTCCAAGTAAGCTATTGTAAAAAATTGGGAGTGATTTAAAATTTCCACGTAGGATTTTAAGAAGCGTGAAGTTAGAGTGTCAACTACTGGGTCATCTCCCCTTGTTATAGTTATCTATATTATTTTAGTCATCTCTAATTAGAGTCTTTGGATACCAATAAAAAGAGTGCATTTAGTGAGATGAATATCAAAGCCTAGATGGTGAAGAAAAGTAAAAAATTCACTAAACCATAAAAAGTTGTCCAGCTAGAGGTTGTTCACTTATGAGAAGATGTGCATTACGACAAGTTGCCAAGTGATTAAAAAAATGCCCTGTATATTACTGCATGTTCTTGTCAAGAGGGAATATAAATTATTCGAAGTAAAATTATTTTCAACTAGTCTAGTGTAAGCCATGAAAGGCAAAACAAGTTTCCAAAATAATTTTAAGAAAAAAATTAACACTATTATTTTTCATGCACTTTATCAAGGGGTAAACATTTTTAAAAAACTGAAAACGTGCAAACATATATTTGCTCTACATCATCATAGAAATGCCAGTTTTTTAAATTAAAATGTGTTCTCTAATAGTTAGCATTCACTTCACCAAACTAAAACATAACGCACATTTTTACGACCCAAGAGTATATTCTTTCTCAAAAATCTTAGGCATCGCGACCTTTTGTTCAATCATTGATATGTATATATCAAGAGTTGTTTGTACAAATTTCAACGTAGGAATCATCAAATTTCTACAATACAAATTTTGTTTTTGGCTCTAGATCTAACTAGACTTTCTTCATTTTCATTAGTATTAGGCCATGTGACCAATCTAACTATATTTCTCCTCCTAAATCCTTAAAAAGGCATTTTCTTAACAACATAAAATAATAAATATGCATATCAACTATTAAAATACTCAATTTTAATGTTTTCATGTCTTCTTTCTGCAAAAATTTATGTAATGGACCAAAAAGGCCAATTCCTTACTTCTATTCTACAATGTGGTATGTTGGCAAAAAAATTTGTAAGTCACAAAAACTACAACTTACAAAATTGTAACTTTAGGCAACGTCTCATGAAATTTCTCTCTCCTCTCAACAATAAGGGAGTCTCCCTTCTTACCGTAGGTGGCTTCAACAGAGACCTAACTGAAATTAATAAAAAGACTTTTCTTCTTAATCAATTCCTCTTTTTTTCAGGAATGATTCATACAAACTACAACTTTTCAACTTAACAAAAGGTGTATATTGCTACAATAATATCGATGGCTTAGGGGTTGACGTAAGAATAACACCAAAGACAACAGTCTACTTATATATTTTGTGAAACAAATACAGGAATCCAAAGTCTCTTGTGCTTATCTTGAATAAGGATTTAAAAATCAAAATAACCAGTAAGGCACAAAGTCTCTTACTGGATACTCTCAAACTTAGTAAATATACTTACAACTAAAGACCAAAGTCTTTCAGTTCTAAGTAATTGCAGCCACTACTAACTATAATAATTCTTTCTCTTGAAGCACGGAGTCTTCAAAATTTAAATTGAATTATAACTATGAATGGAATAGGCAACTCAAAGTCTGCACGGTTGAATTCAAATCCCTCTTGAAAAAAGCACCAAAACTCATGATCAACTCGAGAAAATGTCATTACATAAAAGTTTGGATTGGCACAAAGTCTCAAAACAACTTTCTTTTTTAATTGAAAGTAATTTAATCTACACCCAAGCACAAAATCTTAGAGTGCATATACAAACTAGCAGAGTTTAGATTGCATTGCCAAAAGATGAAAATTGCAATGAGAACCCTCCTTTATTTATAAGTGAGGGGCTGAGAAAAAGGTGGAGAAAGAAGGGGAAACCCTTAACTACCTTTGACTTATTAAAGATTACAAATCCTAATGCACTTATATCCTGATTACATGTTACAGTTTTGCACGTGATGCTATCACATGCAATTACAACTTGTTACCCATTTACATGTATTTTATCAACAAAACTACACCTATTTATAAAACATGTGAAAATGACTAAGTGTTTGAAAAGAAACAGCTCTTATTACATCATCCTTTGTCGGTCTTCACACTACTACAAGAATGCTTGATGATTGATGTGCTCAGGTTTGGTGAAGCATCTTGAATTTAACCAGAAACCTGCATCATAATAGTGGTTACTTGAAAGCATATTTGTTTCTTTACATCTTTGTCTTGAAAGTGTTCTATGTTGTCATCACTTTTTTGCCTCCTTGTAGGCTCCATAATGCGGTATACTTCTGCAACCTTGAAATTTGTAATCAGGGTTTAGAAATCATATGTCAAATGAGAAGATCCAAATTTTGGGAAGATCATTAGTTGCAAGACAAATTTTCTACATGAGGGGAAGTACTAATTGTTCTCTCTACATAGCCGAGGTGGGGAGCTCAAAATGTAAGAACATCAACATATGTTATTTAAAGCTTCATGATCTTTAAGCTTTAAAGAAGAACTGGCATCTTTGTTGAATGTTCATTATCTTTCACTTCTTCTAAATCAAAAGGAGAATATATCCCTTTGTTCATTGGATGCAGATAACTCTATTTAGTTTTTCTTATAATTTCTTAACTTTCATTGTGAGAGAAAAAGAAGAATTACAAAGACTTCTCAACTTTTGAATTTAAACTTTTACAAAACCGTTGGAAGAAGAAGAATTCTCAAACTCAAATTCTATTCTCCATAAATGCAAATTCCATATCTAGAAAATATCTTTGACAAATGGCCATGGATGAGAGCCAAAATGAAAGAAGATAGGAAGCCAAAGACTTGTTCAAACCTGCCCTATGTTGATTTGTAGAAATGCAATGAGGAGGAAAAATAGTGCCCTTGATGTATAAACACAGTTTGTGGAAGTTTATACAAGCTTCAAAAAAGATGTATTTTCTCTAAACGCATTTCTTGGTAGATATTGGAAGAAATATGAGTGTTTTCCTCTTCAAAAATCACACCAATGCCCTAGGATGAGCTTTAAAACTTAGGATACATGCCTCTAAAATGTCATTTTTTATTAAAAATGGGATTCTGAGTTCAAGATGCATATATTATAGGCTTTGTGAGGTCAACAACACCTCTTGCGAGCATGCAAATGCTCTCAAAATCATCACTTATAAGTTATAACAACTTTTTTGGAATCATTGCATGTATTACATGTTTTAAAGACAAGGACATGCTTTCATAAGCCTCGCACAAGATAAAACACTTTAATAAAATAATGTTATTGCTCCCAAAATTACTGCTATGTGTTATAACAGTCTTTTAAAAGCCAAAATAGTACATAAAGGGATTTTAAACATATATCGCAATTCATTAAATGTATTTTAAAACATGCAAAGTGTTAGAATGATTCAGAATAACTAAGAGGGGGGTGAATTAATTATCTTCAGGTCCAGATTTAACAATTGAACTTTTAAACACTTTAACCAACTTAGATCTACTCAATAATCCACTCAGTCTCTATAGCATATGATTAATAACATAAACTTGCAGTCCACTGTCCTAAAGTAATCAATTTGGAGAATATAAAACTCTTAACAATACAACACATTAAATAACATTCACACAAGTATGACACCAGGATTTAACGTGGAAACCCAATATGGGAAAAACCACCAATAACATGCTAACTCACTTTGTAAATACATATCCACTTTTTCTCAAATGCTAATTCAATGACTAGCCTTCATTATCATCTCCATCTCTCTGATCTACTTGGAAATCCGTCAAGCAATCACCACTTCATAGTTCTATATCACTCTTCTCATCCTTCTCTACCTTTTACGTAGATTTTCCAATCAACTGAATCAACCTCTACACACATAACTAGGTTAATCTTATACGTCTCTGATTAGGTAGCTTGATCTTTTGCCGCTTAATCATCACCATAGATCTTAGGGTTTGGTCAAATCCAACGAATCCTTCCAACATTTTATTCTCCTTCTACTTTGTAGATACTTCTCAAAACTCCTTGAATCCATACATAGTAACGGTTAAACATATATTAAATGCTCATTAAATTCTCTGCAACGTTCATCCTTATCTTAAATGCACTTTACATATCCTAAGAATTTAACTATGTTGGCTAGGATCTCAAATCTTTCTCAAATTGTAAAATACTAACACTCAGTCATCATTGTGTTCTTCCGCTCGGTCATCACTAGATAACTTGGTAAATACTGATGCTCGGTCGACACTATATTTTCTCAGCATGTACTGGCGCTCAGTCGACACTCACATCACTTGGCATAGACTGCTTAAACTTAAGTTCCTTAATCTTCTGCTCTTTTTGTCGGTCACTTGACTAAGCTTTTAGTCTTCCATACTTCACTCAGTGTTAAAGATAAACAACACATTACCTTGCCAATGTGAAATCTAATCAAGTACCCATTTTAGTTTCTCATAACCGAACCATTTCACTAGGTCTTCTTGTTATCTCCTCTTTTCAAATCTTCTCCATCAATCAATTGATATGGCACTTTACTAGCTAGCAATTGTCTTACCAGTTAAGATTTGACATCAATGACAATATAATAATTGTTTCAATTGTAGCTTCCAACAATCTCCCTCTTTGGCATTAATGAAAAACACCACATGCAAACAACACATGCAAAGTTACCAAACAATCCAAAAAGTATGTTATGTTTAACATATTTTCACTAATGTCCTTATCTTCATTATGATTCTCTTCTAATACAAATATCAGCTCCCTCTTGGATAGATTTCTCTCTTTACTTATCTCCCTCATATTTTTCTCTGTGTATCTTAATATCTCCCTTGTAGTATTATCTCCCTCTTTGACAATAATGTCAAATTCATTCATCTTCACCATGTAGATATCTCTGTGTCAAATTTCTAAAATATATGCTCCCTCTATCATCTTTCTTATGACTGGTCAACATCTTGTGTGGTACTCTTCACAGCTTTAGGCAACTCCTAAAGTGTGGCCTCCTTTGCATCAATTTGATAGATATTCTGGGTAATGCATTTGATGCAATCACTTCATTTGATCTTAGTTAGCCTTAGCTAGAGAAATCACCCCTAATTTACCTCTCAAATACTAATGTGCATCCTTAGGTAATGCTTTAGTAAATATATCTACTAATTGTTCCTTTGTATTCACATATTCCAATCTTACTTCTTTGTCTTGAACTAGCTCTCTCAAGTAATGATACTTGATAGCAATATGCTTGGTCTTAGTGTGCATCACAAGATTCTTTGATATATTGAGAGAAATTGTGTTATCACATAAAATAACAACTGGCTCAGTGATTTCTTCCTTCATACCTTTCAACAATTGCTTGATCCACACTATGTTTGAACAATTAACTACTTCTGCAACATATTCAGCTTCTACTGTAGATTGAGAAATGCAGTTTTTTTTCTCGCTTGTCCAAGAGACTAATCTCTTTCCTAGAAAGAATGCACCACCAATTGTACT
Source organism: Thuja plicata (assembly GCA_018584345.1). Taxonomy (NCBI): domain Eukaryota; kingdom Viridiplantae; phylum Streptophyta; class Pinopsida; order Cupressales; family Cupressaceae; genus Thuja; species Thuja plicata. The sequence continues at coordinate 609,058 of MU225914.1, forward strand.
CTTTCTATCATCAACATTGCCTACCCAATCTACATCAATATAAACTTTCAGTTCAAACTTCTCATTCTTCTTATAATACAATCCGTAATCATTTGTTCCTTTCAGATATCTCAGTATCCTCTTCACTGCCATCATGTGACTATCTTTAGGATTTGCAAAAAATCTTGCAACAATCCCAACTACTAATGCAATATCTAGTATGGAGTGAACAACATATTGTAGCTTCCCAATCATTGACCTATACAAGGTTTGATTTACTTCTGTTGTATCATCAGTCTTTGATAATTTTTGTCTAGTAGCCATGGGTGTACTTACTGGTCTAGAGTCCTCCATGCCAAAGGTTTTTACTATCTCCTTGATATACTTAGATTGAGTAATGTAGATATCTTTCTTCATTTGATAAACTTGCAAACCAACCAAAAATTTGATCTCTCCAAACATAGACATCTCAAATTTAGTTTGCATCTCATTTGCAAATGTTTGGCATAAAGCATCTCATCCTCCAAATATGATATCATCAATAAATATTTCAGCTAACAATATCCCTTTACCTTTTTGAGTCTTTAAGTACATATTATTGTTTTCATTTGTCCTTGTAATACCAATTTTGACTAATTAATTATGCAACCTTTCATACCATGCTCTAGGGGCTTGCTTTAATCCATATAACGCTTTGTGTAGCTTGCAAACCATATTCTTCTTGCTTGAATCAACAACTCCTTCAACCTATTCAATTTATACCTCTTCTTCTAGTATTCCATTCAAAAAATTTGATTTAACATCAATTTGATATACTTTGAATCCTTTGTAAGCTACATATGCAAGTAGATTTCTACCTCCTTCCAATCTAGAAACTGGGGCGAATATTCGACCATAGTCAATGCCTTCTTCTTGTGCATATCCTTTGCATATCAGTTGAGTCTTGTTTCTTATAACTTCTCCATGCTCATTCATCTTATTTATAAATACCCACTTGGTTCCAATAACATTCTTGTCCCTTTGGTCTAGGTACTAGTGTCCAGGTTTTGTTCTTCTCTATTTCCTCAATTTCTTCATTCATGGCCTGTATCCAATCTTCATTATCCAAAGCATCTTTCACTGATTTGGGATCATATTCACATAATAAACCTATTTGATTTTTCAACTTGCTTCTTGCCATGACCTCTAATTCTTTTTCTCCAATGATTTGATCTGGTTTATGATGTCTTGATGCAAGGAGGGTACGGAGAAAAGGGGCCCAAGGCATTCCCAGCTATCCAAACCACCTTACAGAACAACACGAAAGATACAACACAAGAAAGGGGAAAAGAAACAATAGATACTTTACATTAATTCATCAAAATCAATACATGTCGGGTTGTACGGCCTTCCTAGTTTTGGCCATATACATTCAAATGTTTGCAAAGTACTCTTCATCCATGCGAGGTCACTGACCTACCATTTGTTAGCAAGTGATCAATTTTGTATGATGTGATTCACTTTTTGGTTGTCATTTATGGCAACACATCTAGCTTACTGATTGATTCCTTTAAAGTTAAGTTTTGGTGACTCTGAAATTGGCTAAGTACAGAAGCAAAAATACAGAGGTATTTTGAGTATCAAAGATCGAGATCGATTATTTACAGCAAGCGGGATTAGAAGAAGATAGTATGGGGTATGTGTGACCTCCACCTAAGATCAATTTTGTTTTGGTGATGTTTATAGTAAGTTAGAAAGATTTGAAGACATATAGACAACAACATAACAGTGATACAGAACAGCTAGACAGAAGTGATGATTCAGGGAGTATGATGTGGACTCCTAGCAATCAGAGTTGGATTATGATTTTTGATAGCCTATATTTTGATTATGTAAGAGCATCGACTATGCATTTGATATTTTCTTTATTAAATGTATTTTGTATTGAGAACCGACTATGTAATATTTGTATTTGAGAGCCGACTTGGTAAAGAAGAAAGATATATACGTAAGATATTTTTGTTGAGAGAAGAAAGAGAAGTGAATAAAGTTTTGGATGTGATATACGAATGGAAAATCAAAGGATGGTAGAGATCATTGAAGAACTATGACTGGAACTATCTAAGCATTAGAGATGTTTGTTTTGTTCATTACTAAGAACATTTTGTAACATAAGTATATTGTAAGAGTTGTATGCTTAGTTGGCCCCTAACAGGGTGTTGTATACCTTTAACATGGTTGTTATTCCTTTAACAAGGAAATGTACTATGTAATATTCAGCTCCTAACATGGCTAGGTCTCCTAATAGGGACACTGTACTTTAGTGCATGCTTGTGGGTACCATCCCCACCAGGGTTTCCTCGACAACAAATAATGGTGTTATGAGTATTGTGTTATTTGCTTATGATCTTTTCATTTATGCAAGCTTGTGGATTATTTGCAATTGGTTTAAAAGTTTAATTAAGTACTATAATATTGATTCACCCCCCTCTTAGTATTACCTAATCCTAATAATTGGTATCAAAGATTTTGGCCCTTGGAGAGAAAGTCTAACAACTTAAGGGAGATCAAAATGGATTTAGATAGTTTGCAAGAAAACTTTGATGTTGCACTTGAAGACCTTGATAAAGAAAAAGCAGAGAATGGAGAATTAAGATTCAACATGCGAAGAGCTGAGAAATTTATAAAGAAACTTACAGACCATCTTGAACTTTCCAGAAGTCAAAGATAGGATCTTGTGGTTCAGATAAAAGAAGATTCGGACAAAGACAATTCAGATCAGATGAAGCAACTTGAAGAAGAAAATGAAACCTTAAAGCTTTAGAATGAAGCCGTGACTAAAGAGATTCAATTACAAAAATATGCTAAGAAGAAGATTGAAGAAGCTTTGAATAGTGCAAATACTTTGATAGAACAAATTAAAAATGAGGCTGACAACTACAAGAACAAGTATCTAGAATTGGAGAAATACAGTCAAATCATAAAAGGTGAACTTGTTGAGGCAAAGAAACACATTGAGAAACTTCACACTAGCATTGATTTGATCGATGAACAAAGAGATAGATAGAAACCTAAAGGTGATATGACTGGTGTTGGATTCAATGAAGCTTAATGTTTGAAGAAACAAGAAGAAAAATCTTATGCAAAGATTGATGCTAAAAACCTACTATTTAAGAACCTAGAGAGCATATCAGACCCTTCAATGATAGATTCTTTGGTTGTAACAAGTTTGGAAACGTGAAAAGAGATTGTAGAGGTAATGCCCCTCTTAAGACCTTTTATGGTTATTGTTTTAATTGTAATGGATATGGGCACAAGAAAGTAGAATGTAGGAAACCTAATCAATCTAGATATAGATAAGACAATCGAAGAGAACCTACAGTGAAACCTACATGCTATAAATGTAATAATCTTGGACACACTGCGAAGTATTGTAAGTTGCAAGTAAATCAGGAAAGAAGACCTCCTATGTGTTACAAATGCAATAATCCAGGTCATATAGAAATTTTTTGTAGGTATAATGGAGAAAACAACATAAGAGTACCACATCCTATGAATACATAGAAAAATGGCAATGATATTGGTAAGAGTGTTGCAGATTTAAAGAATGATTTTGACAGTTGCTTTAAGAAAGTAGAGGATAATAGCAGTGGTAAGATATGGAAGATCAAAGAGACAAGTGAGACATTGGTTCAAGGAGAGACAATAGATGTTACTAGATCTTCGCCTGATGGTAACAAAGAAGAATTGACCTAATTGGTCAATCATGGCCTTAGGGGGAGCATTGGATGAAGATATCAAAATATATCCAGCCCCTGATTTTGTAGATTGAGCTCTAGCAAGCTTAGGTATGATTGTGGCTGACATCATGGAGTATATATTTAAGAGTGCAACATTGAACGATGCTTATTGTGTGATCATGAGATTTATAGCCGACTGGACAGGATTGGGTAATGTGAACTTTTAATTACTTAACATTGTATAAAGCACCATATGATTATCTATTTCATTACTATTTGACAAGCAATGACCTAAGGAAATCAGAGAGCAGAGAGATTCAGTCTATCTTACAATTGCCTTGCGTGATCGATCAAAGCAAAAACTTAGAATTCAACGTGTAAGAGGTATTTACATCATCTAGTTATGGATTCACCTGTTATTTATGATGTTGTAGATCGACCTAGATATAAATTCAAGAAACATCCTTTCAATTCTTGTGAAGAAGACCCTGAAGGAGCACTTTCTCAGACACCACACAAATTTTTACACGTAGAAGACATTAGGGCATACATTCATTATAAGTATGATATACTGGGTGTTGATGAAATTTCTACTGAAATGGAGTATATGAGTGAGAAAGGAATTACGAGAGATGAATACAAACACATTGATCAATTGAGCACTATGAAAATTCTGGACTTATATGAATTTGATGAAGAAGAATGGTTTAAGATATTGTTGAGCAGAGTACATGATCAGTTTATTTGGATAGGCGAGCAACCTATGAATATTTGTAGTGAATTGATTCATGAGATTACTAGATTGGATAATACTGGAATCATTCATGTAGTAGAGAAACATGTTAAGAAGCAAACTTTTGAAACCCTAACACACTTGAAATGGGACAGGCGAGCTATGTCAGTAAGTGACATTGTGCAACAAGATGTAAAATTGATTACTATGATACTTGGTTACAAATTCTACTATAGTAGTAGACGTAATTCAGTATCTGCAGGAGTTATCATGATGGCATATAGAATGGTGAAAGAGAATACTAAATACAATCTATGCGAAGTGTTAGCACAACAATTTCTGGAGAATGTGAAATTGATAAAGAAAGACAGATTGAAGACCTTCAGATTTGGTTCATTATTGATGCATATGTACATACACATTGAGCACAGATTTCCAGGCATGCACCCTAGTGGTTGGAGAAAAGGGATACCTAATGGTATACATATTTCTGACAGAACAACACATGGGTTGATGGTGAGTTGTTTGGTATGATTAAGATTATTCAGAGGCAGATGAAAGGAAGATACAAGATACCTAAAGACTTATTTGAGAATTACAAGGATACAATCTATTTCATGGTTGAAACTGATTGTGTATTCTTTAAGGTAGTTATACCGAGGAAGAAATGGTGTTATCCTATGGGATATGAGGTAAGTTATGAGGTATTAACTATGCAAATCAAACATGTCCTAGCATCTGAGATAGATACATCTGAGGAGAGATGGGGAACCTATGAGGAAAAATTAGCTAAAGTAAGAGAGGAACATACCAGAGGTTTTAGGAAAAGAAAAGTAGACAACATTGTGCATGAATGTGGTATTCAGGCAGGGTTCACTGAGGAAGAGTTGAAGTAAGTTAAGAAGAAGTTAGTAGAGCGATCTTCTAGATTGGAAAGTACTACTATTACATCTCTTCCACCTCCTGAAGTAGTGATGGTAGATATTCCAACTCCTACAGTTATTGATATAACCTCCCCTCTACCATAGCAGACCTCGCAGACAAAAAAGATTATTCCTAGAGTGAGTACTAGATCCAACAGACAAATTTCACCACCCTAAAGAACAAAACACTATGAGAGAAGAGAAGCAACCTGAAAGTGACAAGCATATATGGAAACCTGACTTGAAGATGATTAAGAAGAGAGCTATCGAGCAAGAGAAGTTAGTTTCTATTAACAAATACCATGACAGGTATGAGGAAACTGATAAAATTTGGATTGAGGATGTTGTAGTTAATCATTTACTTGTTTTCAAGAAGAATCTATTGGAGATAGAGGGAAGTATACCTGCATATTTATATGGTAGATTGGAGACTAGGAAACAACTAGCACAGATTGAGGATGAAACTATCATAAATCAAGAAATTGATAATATGTTGCTTGTAGTTTCTATGCAAGAAAGAGACAAAATATTTAAAGAACTGAAACCTTTATTGAGAACTATGACTAGACTAGTGAATATTATGGCAAGAAAATATGATGAAGTTACTAAAGAGACTCAGAAAGCACTGGACCAGATATTAATGAACACTGCTCCTGAGAAGACCCCACTTTCTACAACTAATTTTCCTACACCCTTAGGAATGGGAGAGAGTTTGAAGACAACTGAGGCAATTGTTGAGAAGAGTGAAGTTGATATGCAACCAGATTTCTATGTTGCTAGTGTGCCTATGACTCTTGACACTTCACATGATGAGAATGGCCCATTTGAAGAAAATAATGTTAATATATTGAATGAGGAAGAAGGACAAAAATAATTGGAGCAGAAAGAAGAAAAAACAAATGTTGAAGCCGAGAATGAAGTTGACACATATTCTACCTTATTGTTGGCAAGTAAAGACAAATCTATTGATATGTATGTTGATTGCATGGTTGAGGATGAGTTGGTAAAATTAGCTTGTACTGCACTTACTAAAGCAAAGGAGAGATCTAACAAGAAGACCAAGGTGATGTCTAGAGCAATTGATACTATGAACAAATTGCTCCCACTACCTATTGTTTTCCAGAATAGAGATGATGTAGAGAACCCAAATTTGGCACTTGATGTATTTGATGGTCATTATAAGAACTTGGTAAAGATTGCAGAAGGAAAGGCAGAAAAGAACTACTCAAAGAAGAAGTTATTTGAAGTTTGTCAGTCTATCTCATGGGAATTGGGCATTCTGAGAACTAGTACAACAAATTCTAAGAGTTGTGTTGCACGTGGCGGGAAACTATTCAACTATTGCATGAATCCTATCAGGCATGTTCAAAACATTGAAGACATTATTGCCAAGGACAGGGCAACCTTGAACAACATGATGGACAGTTGTGAGACCTCTTCACAATCTGTAATGGAGTTGGACAATGAAGTAACAAGGATTTTGGCTAAACTAAATGTATTGTATATTGAGAAAGGGAGAGTTATGACAAGGTTTGGTTCACTGAAGAGTTTAATCACTCCTAAGCTATCAATTATTAAAGCCCACTTATTAGACATGGAGAAAATTGCAGAATCATTCGCTAAATCTATGCCATTAGAGTTGCAAGAAGCATAAACAACATCATTTGCATTAAATGGAATAATTCATGTTAGTCAACTATTTCTTAAGTCGTGGAGTACAAAAGTGAAGATCTTGGAAGATTCCTTTCAAGATATTCTGAAATTGGTAAGCAAGCACTAGTTTTATTACTTTTTATGCACCTTTGTCATTGTTGTCAAAGGGGGAGAAGAGAGAAGAGAAAAATGAATAGGGGAGAAGAGGAGAAGATAATGTATAAGGGAGAAGAGAAAAACAAAATAGAGAAAGAAGAAGGAGAGACAGTTTTTGTTTTGTTGCAACACTTCGTTATTTTTTTTGTTAAGTGTTGCCATCAATGCCAAAGGGAGAGATTATTGGCAAGTGATCAATTTTGTATGATGTGATTCACTTTTTGTTTGTCATTTATGGAAACACATCTAGCTTACTGATTGATTCCTTTAAAGTTAAGTTTTGGTGACTCTAAAATTGGCAAGTACAGAAGCAGAAATATAGAGGTATTTTGAGTATCGAAGATTGAGATCAATGAGTTCCGGAAAGAGAGCTTAGAAGAAGATAGTATGGGGTATGTGTGACCTCAACCTAAGACCAATTTTGTTTTGGTGATTTTTACAATAAGTTAGAGAGATTTGAAGACAGACAGACAACAACAGAACAAAGATACAGAGCAGCTGGACAAAAGCGATGATTCGGGGAGTATGACGTGGACTCCTAGCAATCGGAGTTGGATTATGATTGTTGATAACCTATATTTTTATTATGTAAGAGCACCAACTATGCATTTGATATTTTATTTATTAAATGTATTTTGTATTGAGAGTCGACTATGTAATATTTGTATTTGAGAGCCGACTTGGTAAAGAAGAAAGATATATGTAAGATATTTTGTTGAGCAAAGAAATAGAAGTGAAAATAGTTTTGGATGTGATATACGAATGGTAGAGCAGAGGATGATAGAGATCATTGAAGAACTATGACTGGAACTATCTAAGCATTGGAGATGCTTGTTTTGTTCATTACTAAGAACATTTTGTAACATAACTATATTGTAAGAGTTGTATGCTCAGTTGGCCCCTAATAGGGTGTTGTATACCTTTAACAGGGTTATTATTCCTTTAACAAGGAAACATACTATGTAATATTCAGCTCCTAATAGGGATAGGTATCCTAACAGGGACACTATACTTTAGTGCATGCTTGTGGGTACCATCCCCACCGGGGTTGTCCCTTGGCCAGGGTTTCCTCGACAACAAATAATGACATTATGAGTACTGTGTTATTTGCTTATGTTCTTTTCATTTATGCAAGCTTATGGATTATTTGCAATTTGTTGAAAATTTTAATTAATTGTTGTAATATTGATTCACCCCCTCTTAGTATTACCTAATCCTAACACCATTTAAATATATTAACTCTCAACCTTCTATCTCAACTGATACCAAATTCCTCCTCTAAAAAAATCCCCCTCACTCCCTAAAACTAAGAACAAAAACCAAATATATACAAGAGTCCACCAAAGAGGTCAGCACTCAAATCCCAAAGAAAGACCCAGATTTAGGTCCACACCTATCCCAATGAAGGACCCTAGATTAATTACGCCATGGAAATTAAATGCAGAATTTGGCTAGATCAGGATAAACAACTCGATAAGAAGTCGACTGAGCAACATGAACAACTCAGTAAGAATGTAACCAAGCATTAGAAACAACTCGGTGAAAGAACCCACCAAGTAGCCAACATTCACCGAGACTCATCGGTAAAGCGAGATAGAACAAGTAACCAAGTAACAACAGTTACCGATACTTCACCGAGTAACCTCCAAACAAGCTAAAGATAAATAAAAAAACATATTTTTGGTTGGTCGGGATTGCCAAAAACCCAAGATGATCCTGCATCAGACACCTGGGGTTAAAATAAATGATTCCCTGAATCATGTGTCAGGTCCAACCTGAAGTGAATCTAACTTAGATTGATAAATCCAAGATGAGTCCTCAATCGGTCTATTCATCCATTTTATCAGATATTCAATGTATTCCTTACCTCTTGTACTTCTGCCAACTCTCTGTTTCAAAATATGTTCAACTTCCTCTATTTGTTTATTAGGATAATCACTTAGTAATGTCACTTCTTCACCATGTTCATGATATTCATACAAGTCTGAAATATTGAATATAGGTGATATATCCATGTCATCAAGTAATTTCACTTCAGAAGCATTTCCACTATCAAATCTTCTCAACATTTTGCAAGGACCAAATTTCTTCATCTTCAATTTTCCATAAGTTCCAAAAGGAAATCTGCCTTTCTTCAAATGAACCATTACTGCATCACCAACTTCAAAAGTTTTATGTCTCTTTGATTTATCTACACTATCATTGTATTTCTGATTACTTTTCTCCAAGTTCTATTTTACATCCTCACGCAATGGCTTCATGAACTTAGCAAACTTTTCTGCTTCAACACTTCTTTTCTCTTCTCCAGCAATGTCTCTCAAGTCTGATATACCTCTCGGTTGTGTGCCATGAACAATCTCAAAAGGGGTATTTCCAGTACTTCTATTTACTTAATTTTTGTATGCAAACTCTACTTGTGCCAACGTCAAATCCCAATTACTTAGTGTGTCTCCAACTAAATATCTTCACAAGTTACCCAAACTTCGGTTTACAACCTTTATTTTTCCATCGGTCTATGGATGAAATGTAGAACTACACTTCAACTTGGTGTCTAACTTCTTCCAAAGTGTTTTCCAAAAGTAGCTAACAAACTTATAGTCATGGCCAGAGATGATACTCCTCAGTAATCCATGCAATCTAACAATCCCCTTAAAGAAAATATCTGCTATATGTACTGCATCTTATGTTTTTCTACATGGTATGAAATGTGTCATCTTAGAAAATCTATCCACAAAAACAAATATGTAATCATTACCTCTTGATGTCCTCGATAAGCCAAGAAAAAAATCCATGCTGATATCACTCCAAGGTTTCTCAGGAATAGTAATCGGTGTATACAAACCAGTATTCTAACTTACTCCTTTTGCAACTTGACAAAATCCATAGCTTTTCACAAATTTTTGAACATCCTTATACAACTGAGGCCAAAAATACCTTTCCTTAAGTAAACTCAATATTTTATCAATACCAAAATGTCCAGCCAAACCACTACTATGTTTCTCCTTTATCAAATTAGTTCTCATTGATCCTCTAAGTATGCACAACTGAATATCTTTGAACAACATATATTCCTCAATTAAATAGTCTTCATACTTATTTGATTGATTTGGAATAGGTGCTCTGCACACTCTCCACTGCTCAGAAAAATTAGGATCATTGTCATACAAATGCTTCATGTCATCAAAACCAAGAACCTCAATTCTTATTTCAGCCAACAAAATCTTCTTCTACTCGATGCATCAACAACTCGGTTAGAAACTCCACTCGTATGCTTTATCACAAATGTGAAACTCTACAAATACTCTACCCATTTCATATGTCTCTGATTCAAGTTGTTCTGACTACCCAAATATTGTAAAACCTTATGACCAGTATACAACACAAATTCACTCAGCATCAAGTAATGTCTCCATTTATTCAGTGCTTTAACAATAGCATAAAATTCTTGATCATATAAAAATGTTTCCTTTTAGCATCATTTACCTTTTCACTAAAGAAAGCAACAGGTTTACCTTCTTGGGTCAACACAGCTCCTATTGCACTTCCACTTGCATCACATTCAACTTGAAATACCTTATTAAAATTAGGTGAAGCTAACACAGGTAATTCAACAACCTTCTGCTTCAAAGTCTCAAAACTCTTATTAGCTCCATGTGTCCATTTGAATTCTCTTTTGTCTCCTCTCATTGTCTCATTCATAGCATTACAAATAGAACTGAAATTTATGATAAACTTCCTGTAAAAAATTGCTGATCCATGAAATGATCTTACCTCGCTGACATTCTTAGGTGTAGGCCAACTAAGTATAGCTTCAACCTTCTCAGGATCCATCTTCAAACTATCAGCTGAAATCACAAAACCTAAATACACAAGTTCTTATTTCATGAAGGAACACTTTTTCAGATTTATCAACAACTTTTCCTCTTTAAATCTTTGTAATACTTGTCTTATATGCATCAAATGCTCTTCTCTAGTCTTACTGAATATCAAAATATCATCCAAGTATACAATCACACATTTATTCAAGAATTTCTTCAAAAATTCATTCATTAACCTCATAAATGTACTCAGTGCATTAGTTAAACCAAAGGGCATAACCAACCACTCATACAAACCTTCTTTTGTTTTGAAAGAAGTCTTCCACTCATCCCCTTCTCTGATTTTGATCTAATGATATCCACTTTTCAAATCAATTTTGGTAAAATATCTTGCTCCACTCAAACAATCCATTATATCATCCATCCTCGGTATAGGAAACCTATACTTAACTGTGATCTTATTGATTTCTCTTGAATCCGTGCACATTTTCCATTCTCCATTCTTCTTAGGTGCCAATACAACTATTACTGCACATGGACTCAAAATTTCTCTAATCAAACCCTTTTTCAACAACTCATGAACTTGTCGGTTAGGCTCTTCATTCTCACTTGGTGTCAACCAATGTGGTGCCTTGTTTGGTACACTAGCTCCAAGAATTAAATCAATACAATGACTAATATCTCTCATTGGTGGAAAACCATCAGGTACATTATCTAAAATGATCTCCTTATACTCGCTAAGCAATTTATCAACCTCTGTGAGAACTTCATCTTCTATATTCTTACTTGGTTTGTTAGGAATCAAAGCATAACAAATATCATCTCTTTACAAATCTTTAAAAAATTGTCTACCTTCCATCAAACAAACTTTCACATATGTACATATCTCACCAACAAATTCTTCAAGAAAAGGTAACAAGACATGTTTCTTACCATCAACCCAAATAGTATATCTATTCACTCTTCCATCATGTATAGCATGTCTATCATATTGCCAAGGTCTTCCCAAAAAAATATGACAACAATCCATTGGTATAATATCACACAACACCTTATCATAATACTTCCCTATTTTCAGATTCACAAAACATTGTTCACTCACCATTAATGCATGCTCATCCTTGATCCATGAAATCTGATATGGCTTCGGATGCTTCCTCCTTTCCAAGTGCAACTTTTTGACCATCTCCTTAGATGCCATATTCTCCGAGCTTCCTCTATCAACGATTACCTTCCAAACTTTGTCTTCAACTCTACATCTAGTTTTGAACAAACTTTTCCTGACAGGATCTTGCTTATCTTTCTCACTCCATAGTATCCTTCTAATCATTATATTTCCTTCCTTTTCAGGTTAATTCAGTGACTCCTCTTACACCAAAGAATTTCTATTGCTACCAAATTTCTTGCTTGCATGTGTGCACTCAAAAGATCTATGTCCTTCATGACCATAATTGTAACAAGTTCCTTGGAACCCTCTTCTGCTATAACCACCTCGGGAGTAATTGCCTCTTCCTCGGTATGAACTTCTACCTTTCCATTTGGTCTTCCCTTTGTCTTGATATGCGTCTGAAATTGTTTTTTCTGGTTGAGATCTACTATTCTCACCATGATATCTACCTCTTCCTCTATGGAATCTATAACCTCTGCCTCTTTGTCTTTGTTCATATATTTTGTTCAATTTCTCCTCATCTTTTAGGCCAAACTGATATGCTTCTTTAATGCTCTCCATTTTGACCAAGCTGAGCTCATCTTGTATGGAACTTCTTAATCCATTCAAATATCCTACTATTATTTCCACTTCATCTTCAACATGTCCAGATCTGATGTCTAATCTGTAAAATTCTTTAGTATAATCTTTTATCTAGCCATCTTTCTACTTCAAACTTTGCATTCTCCTAATCAGGTAAATCTAGTAATAACAAGGTAGAAATATATCTTTCAATTTTTTTATCATCTTATCCCATACCTTGATTTTGTCTTTTCCTTTCTTCTTTCGATCCAATTGCAGATGCTCCCACCATAAGGATGCATGACCTTTAAACTTTGTGCTTTCAATCTTTACTTTCTTCCCCTCTAATACGTTCTCATATTCAAAGTATTTTTCCATCTCAATAATCCAGTCTATCAATTCATTAGAATCCAATTTTCCACTATACTCAAGAGTATTAAATTGAGGTGTGGACTTCAAACTTGTCAATGCTCGCAGGAATCTCTCTTCTTCCTAATCCATCACAGGTGCAGGTGCAGCTTCGCCTTGCACTTCTTCCAATTCATCATCACTAACATCTTCAAGATGTGTTCCTCTATGTTGGACTGTTTCAACAACTTCCAATATTGCATCCATATGTCTTAACTTATCAGCCAGACCTGGATTTGCATTTCCTCTCCCAAAAACCATCTTGAAGCCCTAAGCAATTGTAGGTCAAATCACAATCTGCTACCCCACAATAATATCAACCAGCTAGAGTTAGGGCTTACAAGAAGGAACTTAGATCAAACCTTTGCTCAGATATCACCTGACGCAAGGAGGGTACAGAGAACAAGGGTCCAAGGCACTCCCATCTATCCAAACCACCTTGTAGAGCAACACAGAAGTAACAACACAAGAAAGGGGAGAAGAAACAACATATACTTTATATTAATTCATCAAACTCAATACATGTCGAGCTATAAGGTCTTCCTAGTTTTGGTCATATACATTCAAATGTTTACAGAGTAATCTTCATCCATGCGAGGTCACTGACCTGCCATTTAAATATCTTAACTCTCAACCTTCTATCTCAACTGATACACAACTCCTCCTTTAAAAACTTCCTCCTCACTCCCTAAAACAAAGAACATAAACCAAACATATACAAGAGTCCACCAAAGAGGTCAACACTCAAATCCCAAAGAAAGACCCAAATTTAGGTCCACACTCATCTCAATGAAGGGTCCCACATTAATTATGCCACATAAATTAAATGCATAAGTCGGCCAGATCAGGATAAACAACTCAATAATAAGTTGACCGAGAAACAAGAACAACTCAGTAAGAATGTAACCGAGCATCAGAAACAACTAGGTGAAAGAACCCACTGAGCAGCCAACATTCACTGAGACCTATCAGTAAAGCAATAAAAAACAAGTAACTGAGAAATAGCAGTTACCAAACACTTCACCGAGCATCCTTTAAACAAGATAAAGAACAAAAACAAACATATTTTTGGTTGATCAGGATTGTCAAGAACCCAAGATGCTCCTGCATCACATCTTCTCACGTATTTTGCTCATATAGGCTCTATTATCCTATCTTCTTATTGTTTTTCTTTAGATTCATCTTGCAAATTCTTTTCAGGTTCATCTTGTATCTATGCTTCATCTTTTGATTGCTCAGGAGTTTCCTCCTGATGCTCAGCAACTTCTTTCTGTGACTCAGCAGATTCTTGTTATTGCTCGGAAGCATCATTCTATGACTCAAAAATTTCTTGTTGTTGCTTGGAAGCATCATTCTCTGGTTCAGGTAAACTATTGGGTTCTCCTTCATTCATGTATACAAAAGATCTGTAATCTCCAGGTTCTTGCTTGCATTCAACTTCATTCTTTTCTGCATATTCATCAATTCTAATATTTGCACTTTCCACAAATTTGTTATTGTTAGAATTCAAACACTTATACTCTTTTCTCTTAGTGGAATAACCTAAGAATATGCCTTCATCACTTTTAGCATCAAGTTTTTCATTTCTACTGTCCTTCAGTATATAATATTTGCTTCCAAAAACTTTAAAGTATTTTACATTAGGTGCATAACCATACTATAACTCATAAGGTGTAACATCTATACCTTTCTTGACTTGTACTTAGTTCAAGGTATATAATATTGTACTTATAGCTTATCTCTAGTATTTTTGTGCAAAATGTTTCTCTATCATCAATGTTCTAGCACAATCCATGATTGATCTATTCCTTCTTTTAGGTATGCCATTTTGTGGGGGAGTCCTTGGAGCAGACATATATCTTTTGATTCCTCTATCATTGCAGAATAAGTTGAACTTATTAGATATAAACTCTACTCCTCTATCAGATCTCAGACATCTCAAGCTCTTACCTGTCTCTTTTTCAACTTTTTCCAAATACCACTTAAACAACTGAAAGGCATCAGATTTTTCTTTGAGAAACATCACAATCATCATTCTAGAGTAATCATTAATAAAAAATATGGAATATTTATCACCATGGTATATTTGTACTCCAATAGGTCCACAAAGTTTAGTATGAACCAATTCCAAAATATGATCAGAAGTGTAGCTTTTTCTCTTGAAACTAGACTTTGTCATTTTTCCCAATTGAAATTGTTTACACATTACATTATCAGGTTTCTTCAATCTTGGTAACCCTCTTACTCTTTTCATCTTACTAATGTTTTCCAAATTATCAAAGCTCACATGACACAACCTCTTATGCCATAACCATACATCATCATATTGTGCAAACAAACACGTCTCATTAGATAGATCTAGATAGAACAAATTACCTCTTGTTTGTTCTCCTCTTCCAATTATTGCGCTAGTAGCATCAAATATTTTATCCTTTTTGTAATGAAATTTAACCCGATATCCAAAAGTGTTCAACTGTGCAACACTCAAAAAATTACAATTAAGTCCTTCAACCCAATAAGCATTGTCACATCTGATCTTATCAGTCAATTTTATTGATCCTTTTCCTTTCAAAAGACATGGTGTATCTTTAACAAACTTAACACTACCACCTTTGCAATGATTTAAGGTTTCAAACCTACTTTTATCACTAGTCATATGATGTGAGAAACCACTATCAATTATCCATATATCACCTTCACTCATATATGAAATAAGTGTAGTTTTTTCATCTTCATCAGAATCATCTTTTATAGCAACATAAACAACCTCTATATCATGGTCATCAAATTTATCAAATTCACTATTAGTTTATTCTTCACCAATATAGTATAATTTCTTACCTTTGTCCTTATAGTCCTTGTACCTTATGAGATCTTTGTCATCCCTTTTGTCTTTGTACTTGCTTTCTCTTCTTTCATCCTTGTCATTCCTATAAGGGCATCTTGCTGCAGTATGGCCAACTTTGTTACATGAAAAATAAATTATAGGAAGTTTACCTTTGAATTTTCCTTTTCCTCTCGGTAGTCTTCTAGCCATAAGTGCCTCAATTTCATCAAGATCATCATCAAAAGTGGCACTGTCACTATTCACACATCTTTATTTTCCTTTCTTAGTCTTATGAAGAGTCAATTATGATTTGAATGTAGAATCAACATTGTGAGGGGTGAAATTATCAAAATTTTATTACTCAAAAGCAGTGGCTCTACCAACTAAACCTTCTAGAGTTAAGTTGTTACCAAGAGTACATCTCAGTTCTTGTATTGCAGAAACTCTAATAGCGTAAATAGGAAGTAGGGTTCTCAATACCTTACTAATAACAATATTATCATATATAGTTCCATTAGCTCCTCTAATAACATTCACACCCTCCTTAACTTGGCTACAATATTGAACAATAGTTTCACCTTCTAACATTCTCATTTCATCAAATTTACCTCTCAAGCTTTCATATTTGGCTCTTAGTACATTTGTATCACCTCCATAGATAGTTGTCAGTGTGTCCCACATTTCTTTTGTAGTATTACAATAGTTTATTTCTTCAAATTCAGGATAACTTAGGGCTAATGCAATCTCCAACATTGCTTGATTGTTTTCTTTCTTTTCCTTCATCTGTTGAGCTTTCAACGGTGTAGGCACAATTATGTAATCATTTTCCACATAGTATTTTTTTGCTTCTCCAATTCCAGCTAGGTGTAGCTTCATCAAAATTTTCCATGTACGGAATTTCTCCTTGTTCAACCTCGGTACCTCCTTTTTATACATCTTTATCTTTAGCTTCAAGTACCTTCAAACTTTTCCTTACAAGCACCACAATGCTCTGATACCAATTGTTAGAATGATTCAGAATAACTAAGAGGGGGGTGAATCAGTTATCCTCAGGTCCAGATGTACCAATTGAAATTTTAAACACTTCAACCAACTTAGATCTACTCAACAATCCACTCAGTCTTTATAACATATGATTAATAATATAATCTTGCAGTCCATTGTCCTAAATTAATCAACTTGTAGAATATAAAACTCTTAACAGTACAACACATCAAATAATATTCACACAAGTATGACATCAGGATTTAACGTGGAAACCCAATATGCAAAAAAAAACACCAGTAACATGCTACCAATATTTCACTCTTCTGAAGTGACCTCTATGAGGAGCCAACCCTATTAAAGGTTACAATACACACTGTTAGGTGTGACCCTATTAAAGGATTTAATCACCTATTAAAAGTGAGCCTTGTTAGAGGACTTAGATCATTCCATTAGAATATCACCTAGATTAAAGGATTTACAAAATGATTTTTATGTCAACCTCGATTAAAGGATTTTGACTGATACAACGGTTAGAAAGTAACAGTAGATTTAATATGAAACATACAACTCACTTTGTAAATACAAATCCACTTTCACTCAAATGCTAATTCACTGATTGGCCTTCATTATCATCTCCATCTCTCTGATCTGATTAGAAATATGTCAAGCAATCACCACTTCATAGTTCTATACTAGTATTCTCAGCCTTCTTAGCCTTCTACTTAGATTTGCCAATCAACTGAATCAACCTCTACACACATAACCTACAACTAGGTTAATCTTATACCTCTCTAATTAGGTAGCTTGATCTTTTTCCGCTTAATCATCACCATAGATCTTAGGGTTTGGTCAGATCCAACGAATCCTTCCAACATTTTGTTCTCCTTCTACTTTGTAGATACTTCTCAAAACTCCTTCTTGAATCCATACATAGTAACGATTAAACATATATTAAATTCTCATTAAATTCTCCATGACGTTCATCCTTATCTTAAATACACTTTACATATCCCAAGAATTCAACTATGTCGGCTAGGATCTCAAATCTTTCCCAAGCTGTAAAATACCGACACTTGGTCATCACTGTATTCTTCCACTCAATCATCACTGGATAACTCGATAAATACTAATGCTCAGTCGACAGTATATTTTCTTGGCATGTATTGGCACTTGATCGACACTCGCATCACTCAACATAAACTACTTAAACTTAAGTTCCTTAATCTTCTTCTCTTTTGCTCGGTCAAGACTAAGCTTTTAGTCTTCCATACTTCACTCAGAGTTAAAGATAAATAACATGTTACCTTGCCAATGTGTAATCTAATCAAGTACCCATTGTAGTTTCTCATAACTCAACCATTTCACTAGGTCTTCTTGTTATTTCCTCTTTTCAAATCTTCTCCATCAACCAATTGATATGGCACTTTACTAGATAGCAATTGTCTTGCCAATTAAGGTTTGACATCAATTACAATATAATAATTGTTTCAATTGTAGCTTCCAACACAAAGACCTTCAAAAATGTCACTTTGGCTCATAACATGATTTTTAGAAGACATAGCAATATTTGTACAAGCCTTTAAAACATGTAATGCCCTCCAAAATTGCAACCATTTGCATATAGTTGATGATTTAGCACATACGTGAGCTTCTCATGTGTAATTACAAGTGATTTAAATTTTAAAAAGAAAATATGTAACTAGGCTTAAAAATCCCATTATTACATTATAAACTCATTAAAACTCATATACCCTCATACGAATATATAAATATGGAGTTTTAATTCCACTTTACAAGTAAATAACACCCGTGATGTTATGCAATGGTTGACGAAAAGCTCACTTATGCAAAATTTTAATCAAAGAATGAAGATATATAGTCAGGCCTAAAAAGCCCACCTGCAATACACTTAATTCCTTAATAAATTTTAATATACAAATCTAATTGAAGGCTAAGATAACTCAAAATGAGAGGAATTGAAAATGAAATCAATCTAGGATGAAAACAATACCCAAAAAAAACCACACAGTCAACAAAAATCAAGAAATGACTCGAAGGTTACCAAAAATCAAGTTCTTGTAGTCAGGGAAGAAAAATATGTCATAGCGAAAAAGATGATGAAAGTCTTGACGGAAACCATCAAAAATGATATTCAAAATATGTGAAACTTGAGACAATACAAGGGATATTTAGTTGCCTTTGTAACACATTATTTAGAACACCAAAACTTAGAGAATACGCCTACAAATTCATGAGAAAATTATGTAGGGTTGTCCAATTTTGTGAATGCAAAATTGAGGACAATTTGGTAAAATGCACCATTTACAATTCTTCATTTCCTAGCACCTCCACTTTAGTCAAAATTAAATTTCTACCTAAGCCTCTATCTCATCTTGATTGCCTTCTCATCACCCTTATTTGAATCCTTGACCATGTGGCTTGTTTGGTTCAAGACACATGTGTGTCATAGAGATGTCTACACGATCTGCATCATCCCACAAATCTATAGACTGAATATGGTCATTAGGACATTGCACCAACTACTTCTAGTAGTGTAATTCCTCCGTTGATAGGCCAACAACATTGAGATTCCTCCTAGATAGGTTAAAATATCATTTTTGCCTCATTTTCCCTCTCATAGTCAATCAAATAAACTTATTGGAGATTATTGGCTCTTCCTTTATCATTTGAACAAATCTCGTAGTCTCCTTTCAACTCATTTGTAATCTCACGTCGCTGCTCCACCATCTTTTATCACACACATGCTTGCTTTCACCTTCAATCCACCAAATTTGACTTCTTGGCTTCAAAGGGGAGTGTTATCACACCCATTTACTCTTACTTGATTATAAAATCATAGTATCATTATCATTTTTACTATTTGTTTATTATTATTTATCATTTATCATTTTATCATACATCATATCTTAGATGTCCGTAAACAAGGGTCTGACTTTGGTGGGCATCTAAATCAAACACTATCGCTAAGTGCCTAGGTTCAAAGGAGGAATAGCGTGGCTTATTGGGATTCTTCTACCTCCTAATTGTGGGATCTTTTTCTCATTTTCTTTTCTCTTTAAAATAGTTTCTTTTTATCTTCTATTCTACTTTCTATCTTTTACATTCATTGCATTTTAGTTCTGATAATGTAGATATTGCTCTTGTACATTATGGTTTTGATCTCTATAACCTATCCATGTAGGACATATGCATGTCATGCTAGAATCTTAAATTTTTTGTAGTCCTAGACTCACACAGGCATTCGTGGTAGTGATCTAGCAGAGGCCACTGGTGGATCTTGATCAATTTCTCTTTCGTTTCTAGTACATTAAATTTTCTATCTTTTAGTAGCATAGAGTTATTTCTATTTTAGATTTTTTACATTCACAAATGTTAAGCTTAAAATCTAGTTTAATTAATCGATCTCCCTAGCTCACCAAAGTGTTAGTAAAGTGAGGTGGCATTGAGTTTATCTGTCCCTTGAGATTCTATCAATCTCAAGGGTGGTGAATACCCTTCTCCAGGAAGTAAATTTTTGCATCATCATCTTTTCCCCCTACATTGAGTGATTCCATATTTATAAACATGGTGACCATCACTCATATCTTGGCCACAAACCAAAGCATGTGTAATATGGACATATCATTTATACCTCTGGATGTGGATGAATAGGTTTTTTGGTGTGTTTATATTATTATAGTTATGTCTAAGACTCCATCAGTTACTATGGTTATGTCTTTTATGTTTAGAAACTTAGTACTTTCATATGATTAAGGATACTTTTATACTACTATATGTATACATGTGAATACATATATATACATATACATACATACATACATATGTGTATATATATATGTCTGTGTGTGTATGTATATATATATACATATGTATGTATGTGTCTGTGTGTGTGTGTGTATATATATATATATATATATATATATATATATATATATATAT
>MU225914.1:630467-661270 GCA_018584345.1 Thuja plicata
TACACACACACACACACACACACACAGATATGTGTGTGTGTGTGTGTATAAATATATAGTCTGAAGTATAGTCATATGGAAATTTATGGATTGAATGTGATGTAATTTAGATTAAATATTATATAAATGCATGTTTGTCTCCTAAGTGGGTTTCACAACATTTAGTGAGATGGTCTGTCATGTTTCTTGTGGCTATAACTGTGCAACTTCCTACAATCAAGGTATTGGTCAAGCATTGACATAGTCTTCAAAATTCAAAGCATCATTATTAACTTGTTTAATCTTGAAGACTTATTCTAAGTTCTATTAATAGGGAGATAATAATTGGATACTTTCGAATGACATGTGTAAAGGCAATTAAATTATTTATAACTAATGTTAGAGTCATAGTAATGATAGGACTCTATCTCTTACGTACGTGTTATCTTTATTATCAGACAATATTCTAGATTTGGGAACCTCAAATGCATGGATGGTTGACTCTTTCATACTTGAAATCTTATATATTGTAATCCTTGAAGGGATGTAAAAAGGTTATTTTTCTTTGTTGAACAAGATATTTTTATTATAGTTAATTCTGCATATTTGTACCTTATCAATATGGATTAATGAACAATGAATATAAAGCGTGTTAACCAGAATATTTTTTTATTAAGAACAACTAGGAGTATCTCAAGGGGGGCCACTTGAGGTACATCTCCATATCATTTCCTTTCAAGTATTATAGTGTAGCAGTTAGATAGTGTGGCAATGTATTTCATTTCCTAAGTATAATCTTCTGAAGAATATTGTTTATGAACTACACAACTCTATTCATGTAGCTCAAATAATAATCATAGATTGATATTTGTATATGTTTGATTCACTTTCAATTAATTCCTTCTAGTGTTTTAATTCATTTTAAGTTAAGTAGTGAACAATCATTTCAGAATTGCATTATGGTTAAGTACAATAATCTCTAGTTTTAGAAGTGAGAAGATAGTTTCTTTACTGCATTTCATTCAATAGCTAGATGAAAATTTGAATAGAATGATGGTGCACATGTTGTGCCATCTCATTTCAAGTACATGATTCCAATTTGACAAGATTAAATGTGAACCATTGCCAGGAAGGATTGCTCAAGTATAATACTTGTAGAATTTAGGCTCTTGGGCTAATTAATCATGAATGGTTAATTGGACTCTACATTTTTGGAGCCTATGTCAGGGATGGAGCTAAATCATCATTTTTTTTAATTTCTTATGATTTCCTTTAGTATAGTTATGTTTTCAATAGATTAGAATCAGGAAAAATAAATTCTAGCACCCTATTTTTTCTAACATTGTGCAGGGCCACGATAATTCTACATTCTTCACCCTTGTATGCGTTGAAGGAGGGATCCTCATAGAAGATTCCTTCATTCAAGTATTAAACCAAGACAAGAAGAATTGATACCAAAAGTACATGAAAATAAAGAATAAATTCCTCAACAAATAGAGTTTGAGACGCTAGTGTTGAGACAACCTCAATTAGCAGAACCTGAGAAGCTAGTACTAGAAGCCAATATGAGGTATCCAAAATATCCACTTGTGTCCCCTAGATCTCATTCCTCATGACATAGTGGGGCATGTAATGTTTTTATGCCAACTTTTCACTTTCCCATAGTCCACCAGTAGAGGGGCGTTGCTATGAAGAATATACCTCCTTCCACTCTTCCAAACTTTCATGGACTAGTTACTGAAGATCCAAACACATTTATCTTTGAGATTGACATCCTATGTGGCAATTATGACTACACCACTGATGCTCACCAATTGAATTTGTTTCTTACAAATCTCAAGGATTTTTCCTTGAGATAGTTCAAGGGATCAGGGAGAAATAATGTTGTAACATGGGCTACCATGGAAAAAAAGTTTCTTAAGAAGTATAAAGATTATTATTGGGGAGGAGATTTGTGAGGTGATGACATCTTTAGAATGTCCCAAAAGGAGGATGAACCATTATAAGATTATATTTAAAGGTTTCTGTTCAACCTTAAGAACTCCAAGCATAGTACTCTGGGAGAAGATTCAGTAAAGTTAATTTTTCTTTAGGGAACTCATGAAGACTGCATTGATACATTGGACATGATGGGTGATGGATACAACTCTCAATCTTATTGGGATGATATCCAAAACCTTTTAAGGAATTATTGAAGGGTGGACATTAAGAAGACTAGAAGCATCTGATCCTTAACTTCTAAAGATGTTGTTGGAGTATCTCGAATGGAAATTAGTAACATGCTTACTGATATGAAGAAGGATATTATCAATCACATGGAAACTCAAATAGATATTATGCAAGTCATTAGGAAGAAAGAAGAAGTAAAATATTCATTCACAGAGTATTTTCCCACTTATCACTACCATAAAAGGATTGCTAGTGTGGATGAGTGGCCTGATTTCAAATCTTTGGAGGATGAGGAAGACTAATTTTTTTTATCTAGCTCAAAGAAAACCAGGCACTCAAAGACAAGGTATGCCCCAATATCCATTTTCCTATTCAAATATTTCTTCATGATCAAATCAAAACCCTCTATCATGGATGAACTATGGTAATATTCTATAGTACACCCAACAAAGAGCTTGTCCTCTACCACAGGGTCAACCTACTAATTGGAAAAATTCACCACCTAGTTGGCAGCAACCAACAATGAACTAGAAATAATATCTATGGAGAGTCAATAAACCTTGGGGATACCAAAATCAAGGGTTCCAACAACAACCTCAATTTTAATGACCTCCAGTTCAGCAAATCCATTATGCCAAATTATGTCAACCCTCAAAATTCACCTGCATGACCCACTCAGATTCCTTCTCAACCTACACCTAACTCAATAACTGGCCAGTTTAGTAGGCCTATTCCAAGGATATACAACAATATCCTACTTATGTCCTTGATGATTATAATGTGCACTCAAGATCAAGCAAAACATTGTCTTCCCCAATGCCTCCTCTTATTAGTGAATTTCAAGAAGACGATAGGTCCACACCTGTGCACCCCTCATCTAGTCAGCAAGGATTGCAAGTTAATTTAGAGGAAGTACTTCAAACATCATTACCCTCTAAAAATAAAATTGCCCTATTTCCTACAAGTTTAATTGAGCACAAAATAGACCTAGCTCCTAATTTTTACTTTCAATAATAGTTAAAAAAATATAAGCATCAGGATTCCCTTATTTCAAGAAATTAAAAAATGTTCCTATTTATAATAAGACTGTAAAGCATATGTGTATTAAGAAAATTGTCCAAAAAGAAAATTTCCTACCACAGTTCATGTCATGGGAAAGTTAGCATAAATTATGTTAGGAAATCTTGTCATTCCCAAGTATAATGATCCAGGAATCCCCATACTTAATGTTACTAACAAAGTTCTAATTCCAAATACATTGATTGATCTTGGAGCTACTGTTAATGTTATGAAAAGAGAAATGATGCAATATCTCCAATTGAAAGACCTCAGACCTACCCTGACAACCCTACAACTTGAAGATAGTTCCACTATTAAAATACAGGGTATAGTTGAAGGTTTGGTCATCACCCTTGATTTGTGGGAGTGCCTAGTAGATTTTATGGTTCTTCAACCAAAAGCTACTTTAGGTGGATATCCTCTAATCTTGGGTAGACATTGGTTAGCAACTATAGATTCATTTATTGGTTGTAGGTTAGGAGAAATGATAATATCAAATGGAAATGTAACAAAAAATCTAGTAGTGTTCCCTCCAACTCAGCCACTTCAAGAAAATGAATAATTTATTTGGCCTAACTTAGGAGATGGAGAGGAGGATTGTTTTCTAATACTGATGATGATTTATAGGATCCCTATGCTCAACTCAAAAGACGAAGATAAATGTTTGGATCAATTAATTTAGAATGATTATCAAAGGGATCTTGTATATTTTAAATGCCTAGCTTGCTCTTCCTGTTTTCTACACATATTACTTCTTGTAGCTACTACTAAATTATATCTATCAAAATTTTCAAGGTTGCAAAAGTTGTTGCCACATACAAATGATGAAAGTATTCAATTATAAATGTTTCATCTATCAATCTTCTTGTTACTCAAGAAGATATTACCCCTGGGAGATATCTCAGTATCAACAACAAGCTTACACAAGACCAAAAAAGTCAACTATTGTCTATGCTACAAGAAAACAAGATAGTATTTGCCTGGGATTACCAAGACATGAAAGGCCTTGATCAAAATA
This sequence comes from Thuja plicata, assembly GCA_018584345.1. NCBI lineage: Eukaryota > Viridiplantae > Streptophyta > Pinopsida > Cupressales > Cupressaceae > Thuja > Thuja plicata. Next base: position 634,693 of record MU225914.1, read on the forward strand.
TCTGCAAACATCACATATACATTAAGGATGATTGTCATATAGTCAAAAAATGATAGAGGCAGATGAATCCAACAATTCAAGACATTGTTAAGGGCAAACTTCAAAAGCTATTAAATGCCATATTCATATACCACATCTTTAATAGTCAGTGGGTTTATCCTTTGGTGATCGTTCCAAAAAAAGGTGACAAACGAAGAGTCTATGTTGATAATAGGGAACTCAATTCAACAATAAGGAAGGAGCACTTCCCTATTCTAATCATAGACCAGGTACTTGATTCTTTGGTTGGTAAACAATACTTTACATTTCCTAATGGTCTTAGCCGGTATAATCAAATCAGGATAGCTCTTGAAGATCAGGATAAAACTAATTTTATCTACCTATGGGGAACTTATGCATATTTTGTCCTTCCGTTTGTTAAAATCTAAGAAACCAATTACAACCCATAATCAAATTGAAAGAGATAGATAAAATAAAGTGTAAATAAAATAAACAACATAATAGAGATATTGAATAAAAAATAATGTGAAGTGATCCAAGTAAAAATAACATTAGATTACTATCTCCAACCATATGAAAATACAAGAAAGGTAATGAGTTTATATAGACCCAAAAGAGGGAAGAGGTGGAAAAATTGACCAATAGAGAGAGACCACTATGTGGGTTAAAGATAGCAAGAGAATCTTCCCAAGGTAGAGAAACACCACCTTCCTTGGATGATGTTGACACCTCAAATCACACACTCTCTAATTAAACTCACTTTATTTAACCTAATCAAGCTTAATAAAAGTGTAGGAAAACCTAATATTATAGGAAAATAAATAACCCAACTTAGGAAATCAAAAACCTACACTAACCCCTCCTAAGTGTAGCTTAGGTGGGTGAGAATATGGGTACCAACAAATGAATCTTGATGAGGTGCCCATGTACATAGAATTCCCCCTCTCCTAAGAATATAGAGAGAAAGAAAGAAATAAGAAGCCCCCAAAAGAGGAAACCCATCACACCCCAAGAAAATCTCTCAAATGAATGAACTTTCTATTTGTGAAGGGTTTGGTGAAGATGTCTGCAATCTGATCTAATGTATGATAGTATTGAAGATCAAGGACCTGCTCGTGAATCAACTCTCAAATATAGTGCATGTGAATCTCAATGTGTTTGTTTCATGATGATGGACCAGATTGTGAGAAATCTGAATGGCACTTTGGTTGTCTCAAAAGATGATTGTTGACTTTTGAAAAGGGATGTAGAACTCACTGACAATGTTCTGAAGCCAAATGGCCTCAGTAGTTTCATTAATTAATCCTCAATACTTAGCCTCAATAGATGAAAGAGAAATAAAAGAATACTTATTTATCAACTAAGAAGTTGGACCTAAACCAAGAGAGAAGAAATACCCCAAAGTAGACTTATGATCCTGAGAATTTCCTGCCCAATCTAAATATGTGTATCCCACCAAGTCAATATCCATGCCCTCTTCATAATGAATCCTATAGTTGTGAGTACCCTAGATATAATGAAGAATTCTCTTATCTGATTTCCAATGCAGCTCATGTGGCTCCTATATGAACTTTGAGACTATGCCCACAACATATGAAATATCAAGCCTCATGGAGTCAAATATATGAGACTACTAACCAATTGGTGATACAAGGTAGCATCCACCAAGGGTGAAGAACAAGAAGCCCCAAGTTTGATTCCTAACAAAAATAGAGTCACTGTAGGCTTATAGTCAACCATGCAAAATTTGGAGAGCATATCAAGAGTGTACTTAGGTTTTCCAATGAAGATACCAGAAGGTGACTGAGTGATCTCAATCCCTACAAAGTAGTGGATAAGGCCTAAGTTAGACATCAAGAACCCATCATGAAGCAAAGTTTTTATTGCCTTCATGCAAGATGTGTGAATCGTCGTAATCAATTATTCTTCAACATAGAGAACAAGGAAGGTAAGAGTATCACCCAAATTCAAAATGTAGACATTCAGATTAGAGTAGCATCGAGTGAACCCCACTGACAGAAGGAACGAGTTCATCTTGGCATATCAAGCTCAAGGGGTTTGTTTAAGGCCATAGAGAGAATTCCAAAGTTGATAAAAAAGTAAAGGATCCTATATGAAACCCTAGTGGATACTCCATATATATCTCCTCCTGAAGGTCACTGTGAAGAAAAATACTCTTCACATCCATCTAATGAACTTCCTAGCAATGAGTTGCAGTAATAGCAAAAAAGTTTGATGGAATTCATCTTGGCAACTGGAACAAAAGTATCAGAGTAGTCAATCCCAGGAATCTAGGAGAATCCTTTGGCAACTAGGTGATCCTTATTGGGTAAAGGCACAATAAATTGTCACCCTTTTATAAAGGAAAAGGTTAACAACACCAAAACTGTAAAATTTCAAGGGCATAAAAGTCACATTTTCGTTGAGAATTTGAAGATGGTGTAAACTGATGAAATGTGTGAAATAGGATGAATTTTATGCGTAAAATTGTTTTAAAAAAATTGAACAAAAATTAATATTTATTTTTAATTTTTTAGGTCTATTTTTCATTTCCTGAAGAATATTGCAAATCGGGGAGTTTACTTCCCGCCAAATCATTATAAGTAAAACATTGTTTTTTTCTCCAATTTTAGAATATGTTTTAGATGGCATGTATAGCTAGTGAAATAAAAAGAAATAAGTGTTTTTGATCTATAGTTTTTTTGTTATACGTATTCAAAAATGAACTTACCTGAAATAAAAAAATTGTCTCCCGCCACTTTTCCCCTATCAAAACTATACCAAAAAACAAATAAATTATATATTATTAAAGAGGACTCTCTTCTCTAGTGTTGTCTATGATTTTAATTTTTTTTTTGAATTGATTTAGCATTTTTTATATTTTCTGAATCAATGACTTCTCAAAGCTTTATATACCTATATATAGTTTTTAGTGAATTTTTTCAACGGTTTGTAGTTGAAACAATATAAAATTTATATTTTAAGAATCATCGTTCTAAGATATAGAAAAGGGTACTTTTAGTTTTTTGACATTTTCTATTTTGAGCAGAGAGTAGAATAGCAGAAGTGCAAACTTCTAGCTTATTTGTATTTTTGGAGGTTTGGTTGCCAACATGGCATGCCACCTAGGGAGACTGAGCCGAGTCAGACTCGGCTGAGTCCTATTAGCCCTCGTATTGGCTCACGCAGGAGTCTACTAGGCCACATATGCGCCATTCAGGCATGCGTGACACCTACATGGACTCGGCCGTGTTAGACTCAGTCGAGTTTGACTAGGCCAAGTCTAACTGGGTTGAGTCAATTGAGTTATCTTAAAAGATGATAGTTTATTGTTCTTTTACCCTATTCTTACCAACCAATCCATATGTAGAAACTTTTGTCTAGTAGATCCACTTGCATCGAACAAGTTTCCTTCCCTTAAGAAGAGGGATTAAATCCTAAATGTGGTTTCGCTCCAAGGAATTGAAGTCCTCCTTCTTAGCTCAGTGTTCTTTGTCTATCGGTGTGAATTGTCCGTCGGTGTTTACTGTCACTCACTGTATACTTAACCTTTATCTTTTATCGACCACATAAACTTTGTTCCTTCAAATCTTTTAAGTTTATGACAATATGTGTATGACCAATCAAAATGTATTAAGTTGATATCAATGATAATACAATACATTAACTAATTTAATGTCTTGCATTCACTTTTGCAGCTCGGTGATCATCAAATTATCATCTTCAAACATTTAATCAGTTATAGTTTATCACCAACATACAAAAGTAGTGCCCTATCTAATGGGTATGGAGTCACTTTAAATGAAAAGAACTTTAATAACAAGATACAACAAATGTAAATCCTGCAAATGATCACTGAATCTAACTATGCCTTACACAATAAGTTCATTCTCTTGAAATCATAAACAATCATCAAATTCATTACAACTCTTTACTCACTTAAACTTCCTTAAGGAATTTAATTCTCTCTTTGAAAGAAACCCTAAACCAGTTAGACACTCTGCCTTACAAAGTGATGGAATGGGATGTCCTTAACAACTAATCCAAATCAGTACAAAAGTTGGAACAAAGACAACTATTCAATAAGATCAAAACATATAGCAGGAAATACAGACATATATTGATATCAAAACATCAGATACACATAAAATCAGAGCCAAGGAGACCACTGATAGTCTTAATCCAAGTATGCAAAGTTTACAAGCCTTATGTGGCATAAAAATCCCATCATTTCAAAATAATCTTGGAAATCCTTTTATAGGACAAGGATTGCAACAAGCTTCAAATCATTTTAGGGAAAAAAGACGAACAACTAGGTTATTCAAGACATTAAAAGCATTAACTCATTTCAACTACCCTACCTTCAACTAGAAGTAACTCTGTCATTAATGCACTTTGCATAATCAGATCTATAGTCGCCAATCATCTTAAATGTTAAAAAATATTCCCTAGCAAAGGAATATGGAATGTCTCTAATTTTCTTAACTCGTTAGGGAATGTATGTCTTCGAAAGAAATCTAATCCTCCAACAACCAGACTTGGGAACAGATCCATCTTTAAAGCATAAAAGACAGGGAGTCAGCTAAGCATTTTAAAAGATATGCAAATATGATCATAACCCCTAAATATTTGATTACCTCAACATAAATTCAACATAAAAACATTCAGAGATATCATATTTTTGTCTTGGGAGCATCCCTTAAGTGGATAAAAATAACCCAGTAAATCAGATTCATCTATTTATTACCAACAACATGAAATACAAAGCCATCACTTCAAAACACTGTGAAAAATATTTGAATATTCAAAAATTTGATTTCAACGGTTACACCTAGCGGGGAAAACCCTATCGACGATCAATATTTAAATAATATCTCCAACTTTAAAACACCACGGTCGATCAAATTTGAAAAACACTTGCGATCCTGATAGTCCCACTTGACCCTCATTGACCATCCTGGACACATGGTCATTGGGTGCAATGCATTGAAGAATATCCCATGAGAAACTTTCCTTTGAGGAAATGTGTCAACTGCATGATCAAAATAGATTTTCTTTACCTTTATGTCTTTCCAAAGTCTCAAACCCACGATCTTAGATGGACAGGTGTCAGTTGGGCACAATGCCTCAATGAGTAACCATCGTTCATCTTTCCTTCAAGGTAATGCACTATCCGTCAGATCAAACTCAGCATGCTCAATGCTTTACCTCTTCGTTTCCTCCATCTTGGTCCCACTATCTTGACCTGTCACATAGGTGCGTTCCCTTGATGAGTAATCATTGTGCACCTTGAGTTCAAGGGATAGTGCCAGCTACATGATCTGATCTAATCTGACCATCCTTTAACTTCCTTTAGACTTCAAAACCACCGGCCCCACACCAAGGCTAGAAACGCGGCACAATCTTGCGAAATCATAGTCTGAAAATGCTAACCTCCTTAACCGATATGAGCCCACGACCCAGACCGCAAGTGGTTAATCGCCAACTAACTACAACGTTGACTTCTTCTGCCATGTGTCACCTAGTCACAATGCCACAATGGCGCAATGAGTAACTTTGCCACATATTTTCTTTAAGGCATTTTGATAACCATCAGATCAAACTGAACATGCTCGATGCTTATCTTCCTTTAGCTCGGCCACTTTCCACATGTCACTCAGGCGCAATGCAATGGAGTAAACATGTTGCATCTATTGATCAAGGGATCATGCCCTCTGTTAGATCAAAAATAACTTTTATGCACATTAAATTTACCTTTATCTCAGCTCGGTCCCTCCATGGACATGTGCCACTCAAGCACAATGCCTCAAAGAATAAATGATGTGCATCATTTGTTCACAGGAAAGTGCCAACCATTGGATCAAAATGAATCTATCTGAACCTTATCATCACGTAAGCCTTTGAAGAAGCAGGGCCCATGATTTGAGATTTTTCATGTGTCATTTAGGCGCAATGCCTCAATAAATAATAAACAATCTACATCTTGCATTTGAGGCTTTACACCTGTTGTTGGATTGAAAAAGACCTGCTCGATAGCTAAAAAGCAAGGAATATGAAGGGGGTTTCAAACTTAGGAAAAATTAAACATATCCTTCTAAGACTTAGGAAATAAAATAAATGGCCCCTCTCAATGAATTAAGACCCATGGGAAAAGAGACTTAAGTGACCCAAAAAGTAACATCATTTTATAATAGGCATGAAGGAGACTTAGGGTTTTAGACCAAATTCATACCAAGGGTTTTACAAGCAACACTAGGGTTTTACAACCAAGCCTAAACATCATGAAAATTTGAAAGACTTAGTAGTAGGGAAAACCTTTTGCAATCCTAACCAGATCCAGAACATGAACATGCCAAATGGAAAAAGTATCACCAGTAGTATGGACTACTCAAAATTGGTTGGAACACTGATGGTCACTACCTGCAAGTTATCTAAAGAGGATGAGTCACAAGAAGTCAATGAGTCACTCTACCAATCCATGATTGGTAAGTTTCAATATGTAGTGCATAGCAGAGTTGATATTTCTCATGTTGTAAGAATTAATGCAAGGTTTTCTTCTGATCCGAAGGAAACACATATGTCTGAAGTTAAGAGATTTTTTAGATATATGAAAGGCACCAAAGATTTCGGCCCACTATACAATAAAGGAGGAGACTTTGACTCGAAAGTCTATACCAATTCTAATTGGGGTGAAACCATTGATGACAGAAAGAGTACAAGCAGAGGATGATTCTTTTTAGGAGAACAAATAGGTACATGGCTAAGAAAGAAACAAAGTTGTATATCATAGTCTACTGTCGAGGCTGATTATGTTGTTGCAGCTATGAATTGTGCAAATATTGTGTGGATCAAACATCTACTAGAAGGTATGCAAGAAGAGATCACCGAACTAGTCACTATTTATTGTGACAATACAAGTGCAATAAACATATTAATGAATCTGGTAATGCACTCAAAGACCAAGCACATATCTATCAAGTATCACTACTTGAGAGAGAAAGTACAAGACAAGCTTGTAATGTTGAAGTATGTGAATTCAAAAGAACAGCTTGTCGGCATATTCACCAAGCCACTACCGAAGGATTCTTTTGAGTATCTCAGAGGTAAATTAGGGGTTCTACCCCTATCCAACATTCATTAAATTCAAGAGGCATGTTGCATCAATTCTAGAATACATTAGAATATATGAATTTTTGAGTTGATGCTGAGTGATCACACTTTAGGTGATGCATGAATTTGTGAAAGGAATTATGTATGCAAAGAAGAAATTAGTACATGCAAGGAATGATTCACTACCTGAACAAGATTTTGGGAGTATGGATCTTTGGAATTGGTGTCAAAGAAGCAGAAATATGTAATTGATGACTCCACAAGGGAGAAGTAAGTACAAAGAAGAAGTAAGTAATGAATACAATTAAGGGAGACTACATGAAAGAGGGAGATTGTAACAGAACGAAAAGAGGAAGAACACTCTGAGAGGGAGTAGAGATTGTACAGAGAAATTAGAAAATACCATCATCAATTGATAGTGTTGCCATCAATGCCAAAGAGGGAGATTGTTAACCAATTGATGGTAATGGTATGAAGATCGAGTTTCAAAAGAATACAAGCAAGTAGAATGATTGGATCAGTTGTTAGTTTGTCATTGGTGTTAAACAATTGCTTTTTGGTTTATATGAAGATGTCATATCAATCAGAGAGGAAATTAATTGGGCAGATAATAAAGATCAGACAATGATAAGGAACTATTGATATGATTATTTCTTACTTAACATTTAATGTTGTTAAGTCGGTAAAGCAGAAAGGTCAAGTTGGTAAAGGTAACAACCTGGTTACCGAGCAGTGAAGTGTTTGTCAATCAAGCAGAGCAAAGACAGTCAACGAGTGAAGTTGACAATCGAGCAAGGTCAGTTACCCAGAAAGGTTGGTAATCGAGTGAAGTTAGATACCGAGTGAAGATATTCACCAAAGTCACTGAGCAAGGAACAGAGCATGAATAAACATTTAATACAATGAGCAAAATGAATTTGATGCAAAGGCACGTAGATCAAGAAGTTTCCAAGCATGAAGATGAAGTTTGTTGCAATATCTACGATCATGAAAAGAAAAATTCAAAATTTGTGATGTAGATTGAGCGGCAAAAGAAAGTTTTGAGTTCCAAGAAAAAGTGCAATTCATGAGGCACAGTTAACCACTTAACCGAGTTGCAAATACATTGAATCAATTCATTTGAGAAGATCGGACAGCTGAGCGCAATTGAGGGAAAACCTAACCAATAGGATTAGGAGGTAAAACAAAGGCCTATATATTGATGAGTATGTATGTTTATATAGAGTTGCTGGCGAAGTGATAAGTTGAAGAGATACCGAGCAGAGTAGTGAAAAATTTGGATAACCAATCAAGAGGAGAGATTGATGAGTTGATGAGTTGTAGGTGCTAGTAAGCTTTAGAGACAAAACAAAGGATCTGATCAAGCAAAGTATTGTTGCATAATCATAGGTCACATTAGTACATTGTTTCTTACTAACATTTGTAATAGAAAATCTTTGAACCGAGTAGACCTAATAAGTCTTTTTGTAAACCCTTGAGAAAGGTAACATTCTAGGATGAATGTTTAAGCCCTCTAATGAGGCCACTCCTATCAGGGTGAAGATCTTAATCGGTTTAAGGTAAATATATTAACAGGGTCACATCTAAAAAATGTGTGTTGTAATCTTTAACATGATTAGCTCTTAACCGAGCATACTTCAGAAGAGTATTTCTTTCTGTGGGCGACAATTTCGATGGAGGTTTTTACCCATATTGGGTTTCCTCATTAAATCTCATGTTAGATGTGATGCTTGATAACTATGAATGTTATTTTTTTTGAAGTTATATTATTTTATCAAGTTTGTGAAGAGTTTTCAAGTTTATGTTGTTGTTTGAATCACCGAGTTGAATCAAAGGTTTAGATTCAAGGTATTAAGGCTCAATATTTTATGATTCACCCCCTCTCAGTAAACCATATTTAGTAGGGTAAACCAACATGTCCTTCAAAAATACAAAAAATCAAAATGGCCATGACTTGGAAAATGAAGTTTTTCAAATGTAGTAGCAGGTATATAGATGCCCTTCTACTCATAACGATGGAAATCTATAATTTCTCATACCATTTCTTACAAATAAAATTTATTTCAGGAAGTGTGCAAGGGTTTGAACAAAAAATGCAACCCTACTGAGGAGAATTTGCATGAAACCCCCCAAAAATATTGCAACCACAATGATGATATATAGAAATGTAGTAGAATATGTAGAAAATGAAACCCATAGTGAGCTCAAGGGTTTCATAAGATGTTTTCAATGGCAAGCTTTAGAATTCACAAAATCTCCACAAATTATTTAACTCTGCCCCTCAATGGTCGATGACCTGTCCAGCAGAAGCAAACAAAGTGCAAATGAAATGAAAACATATTTTAGAGTTAGGGTTCCTTACCCTAATACCATCGAGCATAAGGATAAGGTTTTTTGCTTTATAGTTTTATTGAAAGTCTTTAGACTTAGAAAGCCCGCGGACTATGTAAAGGCTTTTATGCCTCATTAAAATACTTTAATGATTATATTATTTAATTATTATTAAATAAAATAATATATATTATTTAAATAAATATTATTTTGAGAGTTTAGTATTTATTAAATAATATATTATATTCATCATTATTTTTTTAATTCTTTTGTCTAATTTTCATTACATGTTAAATTATGAAACATGTAATGAATATAAACTTTAAAATACAAAAATATTGAAAGTGGTCAAAACAAGAACGACGTTTTGATTTTTTATGTACTCAAAGGGGTTGAGGGATTTTATGATTGCATATAGTAAGGAGATATCATTGAGTCAAAGAGAGTTAGGTATGCATTTATGAGAGTTATTATTGTTCAAGAGCCTTTATGGGCTATTTTGGGGGATAAAATTATATTTAATAGGTCTCTTTATGATGAAATTTATGAGGCATGAATTCTAGGTCACCTTTATGCCTTTTTTAAGTCTTTTGAGGGGCTTAAAAAAGGCCTTGTAGAATGAATCGAATCCAGGAGTTATTGCTCTCCAAAATGTAGCTGGATGTAAAAGGCATAAGTATGAGTTGAAACCTCATTGTAAAATAGTTCTTTTTCCCTTTGGCTTATTGTTTTGTAATTTATTTTGAGTTCTTGCCAGAGGTAAAGTTTTTTTGTAACGCATTTTGGAGAAATTTTATAGATATGTAACACCTTTGGCTATAATTTTTATTTTGCGTCTTCTACATTTTTTTGTGTTTGTGTATCACGTGTTGGTGTCGTGTACAAAGATATATACAATTTTTGTAGGTTGCTAGTTGATTTGTTTGTGAGAATCAGTCCCACACTTATGAGGAAGAGACTTTATCCTCTCAGAGTTTGATCTTATTTAGCTTTCTTACAAATTATTTATGCAAGGATTGTGTTATTGAGTTATGTGTGTGATCTTCTTATATTACCGGTTTTGTTGTGTGTTGATTATCTCTTAAGTTTTTAAGAATTTATTTTGGTGCATCACCATTAGGAGCAATTTTTTTATTTTTTTTAGTTTTATGTTTAATTTCTACCTCTTCCCTCTGCAAAAGTCTTAGTTCTAGGTAGTTTCAGGTGACGTACCTATAAGAACCAACTTACTCTAGAGGGTAGCTTCCACTATTTGAGCCCACAATCAAGGAAGCTTTCTCATGTTCACCAATAGGCTGAGTTTACTCATTAGGGGTTCTCTATTTAGGTGATAACATTTTTTGGCACACCCAGTGGGACCAACGAATGATTTTCGATCCTTTTTATAACATTTTTCCTGGCACAATAGTATTTTAAGCCTGAAAGAGGTTAAAATTATACACTAGGCAACTCTAAGGTTTTAAAAATAAGAATCGATATATTACAACATATGAGAAGAGTTAAAATAAGGAGCAAATCTTTTTCTTTTGATTATTTAAAGCTATTTTGACCTAGGAGAAGAGGGAGAACAATTGAAAATCCAAAAATGCCCCTTGTTTATACAAGGAGAACTAAGTCTACACCTCCTGCAACAAAAGGTAACACTATTATTCCTATTACTACTGCTACTCTTCATGCTGTTGTTCCAATTTTTACTACCTGGAGAGGTCAAGCTTTGTAGATTCCCATGACACTACAAACGAACCAACCTTTTGTTTCATTCAACCAAGGAAACCCATTGAATGTGACACAACATGACATCATTCCTGTTGTTGCATTGAAGAGTCTACCACATTTTACCGATGAGGATGAACCACCCCAGTTGAACACATAAAGGACATAGCTAATCTTTGTGCCTTGCATCATATTATAGAGGATAATGTTGTAGTTAGGTTGTTAGCTGCATCATTCAAAGGAAAATCTTTGTAGTATTTTAGAAGGATACTGATAAGTTCTATCACTGATTGGACGAGCTGGGTACTGAACTTTGCAAGTTTTTTGAAGATAAATCTGATCATTTGTCTTTGGTTGAGCAATTTTCCACCATTAAGAGGGCCCCTCATGAGAAAATAATAAACTTTAACTTCCGTTTCTAGAGGATGTGGGAGAGAATTCCTCATACGATAAGACCCTTTATTGACCATGCTTTTTTATATTATTTAAGGGCTTTCAATAGTAACATATCTCTACTAATAAAATCTATGGGAGATGTCACTCTTCTAGGTGCTTATGAAATATCTACTAGAGCAGAGAATAGCCTCATACAAGCCGGTCAAATTTCCCAAGTCCTCTTATGCCAATTTTTATAGTAGCACCTGTGGTTCAATCGTTAATACCTTTGCAAAAAAACCCTTTAGTTGTTATTCCGGTTGCACGAACATTGCCAACACCTAAGGCACAACCCAACAGTCAGGAGAGTACCCTTCCAACTCAATCTTCTGAGTTACAAGAGATTAAGGGCATCTTACAAATGTTTGGTAATGAAATTATGAATATGAAGAAATAGAAAAGTCAAATTTATAAGCAATACCAGCCCCCATATCAACAAAATCAAGTGAAAAAACCTTTTTACCAGCCAAATAACAAAGTCTAAAGACCGAATCTTAATACAAGGCATTGTCAACATTATAATCCTAATGTTGCTAGCACTTCAAAGGAGTTGGTTCCCACTCAAAACAACCTGGCTTGAGATTATGAGTGGTGTTTTACATGTAATCAACCACACAATCAAAGTACTTGCACAAATGATATCCTGAACCTACTCTTAATGTTTCAAAATAGCCCAAGTTTATAGGCAAGTACCTCTAATGAGGCCTCTATATATTAGCCAGAAGGTCAACTTATTAATTGGCAATGTAAAGATTTTTGTGGTGTGATGGTACATCTGTTGCATATAATACAAGAAGTAAAAAGAGAGCAATAGATGGTGGGAAATAGGTTTTTGTTCCATCTAATACTGAGAGTGTACAGATTTTTCCAAGGGGACAACCTTCATCAAGCAAAGAACAACCTACAATTCCAGTATAGCCAGCACAACCAGCTTCGGTTAGTGTTGGAGCTACTACCACAAGGGCTCAATCTAAGGTTAGTTTTCCTCCTTTTAACATTCTTGATAGTACAAAGAGGGTAAATGTATCTATGTCCATGTGGGATTGTTTGGGTATTCTGGGTCAGAAGGACCTTTTGCAATTAACCTTATTAGATTTAAGTATTTATAATCAGTCTAATAAGGAGAAATCTAAAGTTGTATTAACTAATGTCACTATAAATGAAAAAAAAAAAAAGGTTTCAACCGTTAAACCCCCACCTTTTTATGTTTATTTGATCATAGCAGACCACCTAGTCCATAATTACATGGTTTCTCAGGTACAGGTAGCCCAGTTATGCCCAAAAAAATTGTAGATAAACTTGGTGTTGAGTACAAGACACTTAAAAATGGATTTGTACAACTAGATGGTATTGTTGTCAATACTGTAGGAGTCATTAAGAATCTTGATTTGACCCTGCAGGCTTGTCTAAACTTCTCAATCCCACATGATATCTATATCATAGAGTTTCCTCCCTATTTTTCAATATGTTTGTCAAGTGATTTCACTACTAAGACTAGGGGTTACCTATCTTTAGATTGGTCACATACACTATTTGTAACCAGATATGGTACCAAAGTCACCATAAAGTTAGAACCAATTTACAAGGACCATATAGAACCTTACTCTTCAAGTCCTATCAATGCCAACTTTCTTGCAAGTGAACAGGAAGAGAAACTTTTTGTTCAAGAGGGTAACACTCAAATAGAGGATATTCTGAATATTCTTCTTGATGAGTGGGCTACTCAAAATTAGGCAGAAGGTCCATGTGAAGATCTAGGACATATTGGTTTAGGCATGTACTTGATGTATGAGGTTCATTAATTCATGCCCAACCTAGAAAAAAGTATAGTACAATAGTTTTGGCAGCAAGGTAATTAGGTTTGGGAGTTATTTTTTGACGGTGCAAGGAACCAGGTTGGGGCTGCTGGTAGTTTCAGGCTAGTTTCTCTAGGTAGTGAAAGGTATTACTCAGCTTTCAGGTTCTATTTTAATTGTTTCAATAAAATTGTTGAGTATGAGGCCCTCATTAACAAATTGGAATGTAAAAGAAGGATGGGTATTAGTTGTTTAAAGTTGTATGGGGACAGTAAGATGATAGTCAATTAGGTAAGAAAACTTAATGTTACCAAAAAGGAGTTGCTTAAATATTACAAGCACAAGGTATGCAATCTTATTGATAGTTTTGATTCATTTAATTTGATTTCCATACCCAGAAATCAGAATAGAAATGTTGGCAAATGGACTTCTATTGGTGCTTAATTCGACATTCCAAAGGAAATTAGCAATGTTAAGACCAATCAGCATGTCAAGATCATTATTAGACCTGATGTACCTCATCATAGCATTCATTGGTAGGTGTTCGATAGTGACCAAGATATAGTTAAGTTTTTCAGAGAGGAGGCTGAATTCTCGCATACCAACCAAGAAATGTTTCAGCATCAATATGATGGCCAAATCATTTAGCTAAAAAATACTAAGATGTCAAAGGGTTTGGTCACCCTTTAATCCATTTTCAATACCGGTGATGAGACTAGAAGGTCCAAGGCCAACATGAAGGTTTAGTAGGAACACTATGAGGAGGTTGTGGTATTCAAGGGAAAGTTGCTTAAGTTGGGTAAGGTATGTACAAAAGATGAACAAAATTCATTTATTCAACTTTTTTAGGAGTTTAGTGATGTTTTTGTATGGTAGTATAGTGATTTTAAGGGGTTTAATCCCCAACTTTCTCAACACACTATCAATCTTGAACCTGGTGCCAAACTAGTAAGGTAGAAACAGTCACCTTTGAACCCAAAATTGGAGCCACTTATGCAGAAAAAACTGAAGAAATTGATTGAAAATAGTATTATCTTTCGTATTAAATATACCTCATGGGTCTCAAACCTTGTACTAGTTTAGAAAAATGACGGGGAGATAAGGTTGTGTGTTGATTTTTGGCATTTGAATAAAGCCTCATTGAAAGATAATCACCCTTTTCCTTCTATGGAGTAGATCCTTCAGGTAGTTTCAGGATCAGAGAGGTTTTCTTTGTTTGATGGTTATTCTGGTTACAATCACATTTTAGTAAGAAAAGATGACCAATTTAAGATAGTTTTTACCACCAAGTGGGGTACCATGGTGTACAAAATGATGCCCTTCAGTTTTTCAAATGTTGGGGAAACATTTTAGAAGTATATGGACATGGATTTTCATGATTTAAAGTATAAAATTATCTTGGTGTACCTAAATGACATTATTGTATTTTCCAAGGAATCAAAATATCACTTAAAACTTTTAAGAAATTTTTTTGAAAGATGCAAAGAGTTTGGGGTATCTATTAATCTAAAAAAGTGTGCTTTTGTTGTCCATGGGGGCATATTGGTTGGTTATGTTGTCTCAAAATAGGGTGTCACCATTGACCATGAAAGAATAATAAAAATTATATCCCTTCCTTTGCCAACGCACAAGAAAGGTTTGTAGAGTTTCATTGGTAGAATAAATTTTTTCAGGAGGTTTATCCCTGACATTGCTGATTTATTGAGTCCACCAACTGCTATGTTAAGGAAAAATGCACCTTTTAGCTGGACTAAAGATGGAAAGATGAGTTTTGAACTAATTAAAGAGGCACTTGCAGCAGTGCCTACTCTTATAAATCCTAATTTTTCTAAGGATTTTGTTTTATACGCCTATGAAGATATTGATTCTATCTCAACTATATTAGTGCAGCGTAATAATGAAGGTTTGGAACAACCTGTAGCATTCTTTAGTCGAGGACTTAAAGAATATGATCTTCGGTATTTATTTGTAGAGAAAGATGTGTTTGATGTTATAAGGAGATGGAAATATTTAAGAACATGTTATCTAACAAAAGGATTATTCTACTAGTTTCTCATCTGAGTGTTAAGGAGTTTCTTTTGAGTAAGGACCTAAGTGATAAAATGGTTGGATGGGTAATGTTATGCCCTGCATACCCGTCCCTACATTTTGTGTGCAAAATGTTGGGTCCCCCTTTGTTTTTTTTTCTTTTGGCTCTTGCCTTGTCTTCTTTTCCTTTGCTTCTTTGATTTCCTTCTCTGGGTTTTCTTTCTAGCGGTGTTGGTTTTGTTTTGTGTTTTTGTTCCTCGTGTCTCCGAGACCTGGTCCTAGAGTTGGTCATTTATTTTCCAGAAGCCAGATCGTGGACTCTAGGATTCTCTACCATGATGTCTTCTTTTCGTAAGATGGTATGGTCGCACGGAATCCCCAGGCCTGGAGTCCAGAAGTTTGCCTGTTCTAGAGTTTGCAGAGAGAAGGGTAACTTGCTTTCACCTCAAATATAAATAGGATTTACCTATCATTTTTACAGTTACCATGATTGAAACACTTAGGCGATTTTAGAGCGATTCATAGGCGATTTGAGTGAAAATTGAGTGCATGCTTCTCTGAATTTAGTAACAACGAAGTGATCTTTAGTAGTTGTGCATGACGTTGGAGGTGAAAACTGTTGCAGAGCAGTCTAGTGCTTCTCCCCTTTTCCATTCTTCAGATTCCAGGTTGGTGTTTCTGGTTCTTTCCTTCATTTTTGGCTTTTTGTCATTGTGTTTCCTTTTTTGTTTCTACTTCGCTTTGTTTGCATTTTTGCTCTGCATCCTTGTCGTCTGGTTCGCCACCCGCTTGTGGGTCGGCTCTGCCAGAGGGTTGTCTACCCTCTATGCGGTGTAGGATATTGTATATTTTGTACATTTGTGGCATTGTTTTGTTAGGGTAGTCGTTCTGCATTTTCATTTTGCTGTAAATATGATGTATATCCTCTATTTTCCATGTATATATCCTTCGGCCCTGGTGTACTTAGTTGCATATTCTGTATGTATCTATCCAGTCTTGCATCAAGCTCGCTATGCTTCATCTGTATTTCATCCAGGTTTGCAAGCTCGCTCTAGACAGAATACCGCCTGGTTGAAGCTCGGCTCTCAGCTAGTTTCAACCAGGTGATTTTCTCTCTCCTCTGTCAATCGGCCTTCATGTTTTATTATGTCCCACACATGCACTCAATACTGTCCAAGTGGCCTCCTCTTTTCACGCGTATGGATAGTTGGCATTGCCGTCGCCATAAATCCCCATTTATTGCATAGCCATGTGACACCCACATGGGCCTAACAACTCACTTTTCACTCACATCTTCTAACGGTTAGTTTTCTGGACCCTGGGTCCTTTTTCTTCATCCAACCCACATCTTACTTTCATTAAGTGTGCTAAAACCCATGGGCCCGGATAGTGGTCAATTTCCTAAGTCTGCATTATATATATACCTTTTCAGGATTTTGGACCTGAACTAACTTTTTAGACAAAGGACATGCCTCAGTGGTAAGATTTCTGGATCCTAGAGTATTATTTATCTATGAATTCTAACAGTCACCTTGACTTATAGATTTTCAAAACAACGTACCTTCACTAGGTCTGAGGCTTCCGCATCTTCACCACATGGGAGTTCAAAGCGTCCCTCCATGGCAGTCACCAGGGCAACCATCAAATCCAAAATCAAGAGGGCCTCAGAGAAACTACCCCTCAGCATGAAATATCTAAAGGAAAATGCTATTGTGGGATCAAAGATTGAATCCCAAGTCCAGTTGATAATCGACACCAGCGTCAGAATGTGGGCAGAGATGCAGGCCCTGGTTAAGATAATGTTTATTCAATGACAGTCCGGGGATCCGTTGGCGATCAGTGTCGAGGATTCTGGGATCCTGAAGGCCGCTTGTTTCCCATGCTCAGTGTAGGCCCCAGAGCTTATTCTCACCCTTGCGGCACATTACAACTCCTCCATCTGGGTCATCATGCTCGCCACCCCGGTCCCAACCAGATATCCCACTCCCATGGTGTCTCTCGACGCCGCCACTTTTTGGGCAGGTTTGGGGATTTCCCAGTTTGATGATCCAGCCGTTGTTACCAGATCTGATGCTTTGGGGTAATTTCAGCAACTGGAGGTCATGGCCTGGCAATATATGGACAACCATTGGATCAAGACTCCGAAGAGGGACCCCAAAAAAATGAAATTAGAGATCCCCCGATCTAAGTTTAAAGAAAGTATCCAAATGGGGATTATAGCACTATGCCAGATATTTAGGCAACCCCATGCCTGAGAGTTCTCAGGGTGGATGTACTACTTTTTTCTTGGCATCTCTACTGGTGAGCAATACTTTGATTGGGCTGCCATTATTTCTAATCATGTAGACTCTTAGTTCCTTCAGGTGGCCCAGAAGCACAAATTCTATATGACCTCTTATGTTCTCTGGGACTTAGCACAACAATGACCCATCACCAATGGGCTGCTCACATCAGGTGTACTTGAGATCAGCCCAGGTCAAAAGGCTCCCTAGGATTATTTCCCACAAATTCAATGGGAGGCTAGTTTCCCCAGCTTCTGCCGGGTGAACAACGCCTTCGTCTACTATAATCTACTCACACCTACCCAGGATGTTGGGTACTACCTTTCTAAGGAGGAAATGGACATGGTCAAAATTTATGGCCATTACTACATCCAATTCCAGCAACATACCTATATTCGGATAACCAACTTCTCTGAGAAACCTTACTTGTTGTCCAAACATTGTGGGAACAAAATAATCCTCTTAGAATATTGCAGACAAATGTTGGAGTTGCACACCTTGTACGCTCTAAAAAAGGTGGTGAGTGTTCCATTCCCAATTGCTTGTGGGAATTACTCGTGTAGTCTGGCCATAGCCAAGGAGGTAGACAATGAACTCAAGAGAGTAAACTTGGAAGAATTTTATCTAGCACGAAAGAACTTTGATCCGCTTGGAAAAATTGCATTGGCACTTCCTCAGGCATCAGAGCCCCACCAATTTCACATGGAGGACTTCTAGGAAGATTGCCAGGATGATGTTGAAGTCCGGAGCCAGCATTACGTCCGAATGACTATGGGAATGATGGAAAGATTGAAGCTCCAAAATTTTTTGGATGACTTCTCAGACACCGGCCCCACAATAGATCCCCATTACAAGGCAAGGGGAGTTGATAAGATGGCCCTCCCACTGGTAGATTGGAATGCCCAGGAGGGGCCTACCATTGGAGACATCACTCACAACGCGGGCGAGTGTAGCCACAAATACTTTAAGAGGGTATGCCCTGGGAGCACTGGAAGAGTTGGCCCGATGGTATAGAAGCTGATTTCCGGGGACGGAACCTCTTCACAGGGAGAGGATAAAGGAAAGGGAATAATGGGAACTCCAACCCTGCGTGAGACCCCCATAAAAGAGAAACTAAAGTAGACGCTGGAGGCCTCCCAGCAGATGAGAGATAAATTGATCACATGGTTGGCCACTCCGGTGCTCATGAACAAATCTGTCCATCCTCCCTCTTCCCCTTCACTAGCAACATTGATGGTCAGAGTGATAGGAATGGGGGCAGAAGAAGAGCATGTGACCCTAAGGGATGTGGGGCCTCCTTTGGTTACCAGGCAAATGAAAAGGCTAAATCCAAAGCCAAAGGCAGAACCAGAGCTCAGGATGTCATACATCCCAGAAGTACAGATCTTTTCTTCTGACTCCCCAGAGCTGAAGAAAGAACCAGAGCATGTCCACATCCTAGAAAATCCTCCCCCTCATGAAGAATTTGACGATGTATTTAGAACTGATGAGTTTGGGAATTTGCAGGGAGACCTCACATAGTGGGAGGAAGAAATTGTCACGCAGGAGGAAGCTCTGGAGCAGGAACTTGCACAAGAACATGAATCACAAATGGAAGAAGAAAAGGTGCAGGAATAGGTGAATACCTCCGGAGTCCTAGAAATACAGGTTATGGGAGTTTCAGGCCAACAAACACAAAATGAAAAAATGGCATCGGTTGGGGAAATTAGACCCACAAGAACAATCGTGACCCTAACCACCATGTTCCAAATGCCACTCCCAAAGGTAACATTTGGGGAGGTAATCACTGCGGCCCAAACATTGAATCTTGGTCCGTTGCCTCCCCCACTACCAGAAGATATACCAACATAAGAGAACATCCCAGCCATAGAGGTTGAGGAAGAGCAGTGACAAGATGAAGAAGAGAACCCTAGGGCAACCAATGAAGATCTAAATATTTTGAAGGATATAGACACCGGAGAAAATATTGTCGGTGAGTCAGAAGATACAGGGAAGGATCTAGAAGAGGCTCATACTATTGAAGGGGCACAATAAGAACCTGGGGAGAAATCACATGAGAAAATTTTGGCTACAAAGCCACCCCTACCACCATAGTGGTTGGTGGAATCTCGAAAGAGAAAGGCCCCATCAACACCCAAGGCCCATATTTCTTTGGAGGAGATGATGGCTTAGGTGCAAAACCCGCCAAAGAGGAAGAAATCTCAGACAGTCCACACTCTTTGGACCGAGCTGGATGGAGAAATAGTTGCAGTAATCATGACACCTTCCCCACATGTGGATGAGGCAATGGCTAAAGCTATAGATTATGATGTCACAGAGGTGTCATTGGGGAAGAGAGGAAAACAAGGTGAATTGAACCTGTTGAAAGAAGCAGCCAAGGCAGTGGAGGCTTGCTACGAGAAAGAGGCCCAAAAGTTCAAGGCAGAGAAGGAGAAAAATGCAAACCTCATGGGACTGCTAACTGAGATGGCCCGACCCATTAGCGTTATTCCCCTGGGGGACTCTACATCAGATGCATCACTTCCTTAAAGTGATATAGACTCATTACGGGCGATGAAGAGAAAGGCCCAAGTGGTTGATGAATGGGTTTCCTTGCAGTTGGGAAACATCTAGCATTTCCTAGTGTCCACACTCCCGGATCTATATGCAGCCTGACACGTCCTACACCAGGATGAAACTACCACCTCCATATGGGAGGGAGATATCAAGAATTATGAGGCATGGAAGGTTGAGTTAGAAGAACTCATCGGCCTCGGAGAGGAGATTGTCTCCGAGTCCAGAATTTTAGGAGAAGAATCATTTGATTTTGTAAGGACCCAACACTCCAGACTTGACCTCACATTGGGGGTTATCAAGCAACTGGTGGGGATCTTGCGTGATAAGGTCAATGCAGTCCAATATTCTTTCAATTTATACAAGTCTTTTGTTTTGAAGGTCTCTAGAGCTGATCCATTTAGCATCGACACATGCACACTGGAGGAATATGTTTTGGGGAAGTTTGATGAATTAATGAAATCAAGGTATCAAGCCTCGAAGGGGATAAACGAAGCAAAAATGACACAAATAACTTGCATGGTGCTCAAAGGTCACGATGTGGCAAAAATAGCCGAAGAATTTAAGGAAAATATTCTGGACCTGGGAGAAGAAATTGAGGTGGCCAAGTTCCAGTAGGCTGGCCTTAGAGACATTGATGAAGATAGGATTTCTCATCTCCTCTAGACCTTCAATGACAGAAAACAACAATAGAGATTCTCTGTGATCTGGAGAAGACTTTCAAGGAAAATGTTTTGTATTCTTTATTCCTTCGAAACACAAGTTCCCAGATCCCAGAATTCCAGATCCTATATTTTGTATTCTTTACGTGAACCGTGTCCCTGTCCCCTAGGCCGACCGGTCAGTTTCAAGGCAGTAAATAAAGGTTATCAAAAGGTGGGTATCCGCAACAAGGCACGTCATCTCGATAGGAGGTTTCTGAGAGATGGTCTTCCCAAGGTGCCGCTTCAATGTTACACCTGGCACATCGAAGACAGGGCACCACTTTCCCATTTATGAGGCATGTAGCCTTGATCCCCAGGGGATTAGATTTCTTCCTTCTCCTTTTTGGCTCTCTTCTCGAGGCCAATTCTTCCACTCCATCTTTCTTGTCTTTTTCTTCTGACATGTCAGGCCTTTGCTGTCTTAAGGCATTTTGTAGAGTGGTGTAGGTAGTACTGGCCACTGGATAATGTATTTTATTGTGAAGTCTAACATAAGTTAGGGTTAGGGTTAGATCGAGAGATGTGTATAAATAATAAGTCCGACCTCATTCCAAGGGTCGGAAAAATTGATGATTTTGCAGTCCATAGTTAATAGCAAAGCAATTTTTCTCATTTCTTAGTTGTAAAGCTCAATGCTCCATAGTTTAAGCTTTTAGTAGTTAGATGCTCCCTTGGAGCCACCATTATACCACGCACTAGTGCTTGCTGGAAGAGACATTAATGAAGAAGGAAGAATTCTCTTAACGATGTTGTTGGCATTTTGTCTTCTGGGTTAACGGTATTTTATACTTTGTGTTCTTGATGTCCTTTGCGCTAATGCTTAAAGTATATTAACGACCTCCTTTCCTTTACTACTGATGAAATATGAACTGATGAACGTTGTACATTTCTTTGGTATTTAGTGTAGTGTGTTAGAGCATTGTTGATGTCTTGAATGTTTAGCATAACTATAGGTAGATGAAATATTTCTAACACTGCAAGATCTTTTGAATTTTATTTGTGAAGTAAAAGCATGCTTGGAGGAAACCCCACTTACTTGAATCCCCAGAGTTGACGAGTTGAAGATAAACAGCTATCCCCCTTGAAAAATAGTCACATCTCCCAACCAAGCCCCGCACTGTCAAGACCTGACTCTCACGTGCTTGGAGGCCCGGGGAATCTCATTTCCCTAGAGAACCTTTATAGGCGAAGTTGGCTGGTACCCCAGTACCCGGTGACAACTTACATCTGTTGGTAGACTCGGTCACAAAAGCCCCATCAAATGAAACTAGTGCTAGAAGGGGGGCATGAACTCATCCCCCTCTGAGGATTCTGATTTTACACCTCCCGAGGGTTCCCCAAGCCATAGTTTTAGGAGTCAATCCTTCAATGGGATTGGGTCTTTCTCCCCAGCGAGATTTGAAAGAATCCTTAGATCATCCCCTGATCCCAGAAGTTTTGTTAAACTCGAGCCCCCTGCTCGAAAGAAACGGACCCCAAAAATCACACTAGCCACCATTGTCTAGGGGTCTAGTGTACTATAGAATATCCAAACTTTCTAGACAATCCCAGGAATCAACGTTCAACCTACTCAAAATTCAGCTCCCCAAATGGCTGCATATTTTGAAAATACCGGGTCCGCTATGGGAACTTTCTCGGGCGCAACCAATGATTTACCCTCACACCTGAAAAAGATTTGCCCACGATATGAACACCTAGGCTCGCGAACCATAGAGGAACACTTGCAGGCATACAAAGATGCCTTCAACTGACACTAGATCCAACATGAAGATGTTGTGACCCAGATGTTTTCCCTATCCGTGGGACAGGGCAAACTGAACTGGTACCTTAACCTCCCTGCCAACTCCATCAACAGTTGGCAGGACATGGAGGACACCTTCTTGGCCGCCTTTCGTGTACATGTGGACCCAGCTTGGTGCCATAGCCAGTTCATTTCCATCAGAAAGGAACCAAATGAACCCTTTTTAGCATTTAATCACTGGTTCTAATGTGCATTGAAGTGGTGCACGGTTCCTTTTATCCCATCCGTGGAAGTAACCATACAAACCTATCTCAACGCAATGGACCACTTCATTGCCACTCTCCTTTGGAGAACTACCACCTCGATCGACCGAGATACTTTGGCAAAAGTTTACAACCTAGCCTTAGAACTATCATGTGGCCTCAACAAGTCCCCGAGTAGGATTGGGCAGAGTATGCAATTCAATATGATCCTTGGTGGAATTGTGTATGCTAGGGGATATAACCCTAATCTGGCAATGGGTGCCCCTGCGATGGCCATAAATCCCCCACCACCACTGATAGACCAGCAGGCCTGGTATGTTTATCCATCATAGACTCAAGCAATACCAGGTCTTGAATCTCTCCCTTGAAACCAGTCGCAGCAGAATCAACAATAGCAGACACAACCATCTAGAGTGCCCTTCTTCCAGTCATCCGTGGTTGGAGGATTACCGCCTTCGACTCTGGCAAATACTGCTACTTTCCTAGGGAACCAACAACAACCATCACATTGTGACACAAACACTCAATTGACTGCCGAGGTAGAATCCCTCTAGCGAATGCTGTCTACCCTGACTGTAGACATGGGTCAACTGAAGATGGGGTCCTACGCACCCTAGAATTCCAATTCCTAGAGAGGGAATATTTTCTCTGGCCAACAAAACAATAATGCCGGGGGAAGAAATTTCAACAATAGGCCTCAGCCCAACCAACAACAATGGAACAACAACACAAACACTGGAGGTCCACCTCCGAACCAAAATGCCAATCAGAATGGCACTGGACCATCCCATTTCACACCAGTCGCAGACTTCCATCCCATGACCAATTAGTGTAGATTGCATGACATAGGCTCCCACAACGAGGTAAACTATGCCATGCTGGAGAAAGTCATCATGATTTCCCAATTGGACAGGCAACAATCATCTGATCCTACTCCCCTAGAACCTCCTGTGCAAGAGCCAACTCACGGTGCATTCACCTATGAGACTGTCTTCTTTAGATTAGCCAGAGAAGATGAAGAAGAATCTGAACTGCAAGGATTCTTTGATGAGTTGATTCTAGCCTTTGAGGCCAATGCCTTCACTAACCCACGGGCTCCTTACAATACTCGGAGCCAGGCTAGTAAAGGACCAGTTTACATGCTGACACCTCCCAAGGACACTCCTCCCCAGGACAATACAACTGACCGGCCTGTCCCTCCAAAAGGTTCTAGCTCTAACCAAGCAAAAGACTTGGCCGAGGGAAGCCACCAATTCCCGGGAGGAAGATTTGACATCACAATGGTGTTAGAACAAACCACCACCTCCATGACCTTGACGGAGGTTTTACTAAACCATCCTGAGCAGAAGAAGTCTCTTTTGAAGTTCTTGAGAAACTCAGAATTTGTCAGTCACCCACCCAAGACTGTCTCTTTTGAGGACGCTAACGCGACTGTCTTCTAGGGAAATACGGAGGACCCTCTATTCCCACTAGGCCTGAACATACAAGGCAAAAACATACACAACTGCCTAGTGGATTCTAGGGCTTCAAGAAACATCATGCCTCTATCCATATGCCAGAAGCTCAGATTCCAACCCACCCCATCTAATGGCGCAGTAATTCAACTTGATAAAACTACTATGAAAATGGTGGGTGAACTGAAAAATGTTCGGATACAGCTCATCCAGGACCCCAGAATAGCCAGCATAATCGATATTCAAGTGGTGGACATCCCATAAACTTACGAGATGTTGTTAAGTCAGAACTGGTCTAAGTCATTGAATGGATACTTTTCAACCAAATTCTCCCACTTATGGCTCCCCTAGGAAGGAGAATCAAACAAAATTTGGGTTGAAAGTGAGCCCTGGATGAAGCGGGCCCTTACCGAAGTTGAAAGGGTTAACAAGGTCTTATTCTCTGAGACTTCCCTAGGGTGTACCAACCCCTTGAAATATTAACATTCAATTTCACTCCCGGGGAGGATCCCATAGTTTTCCAGAGGATCCAAGACCTAGAGAAGGGATTGAGGGTCAAGATCAATTCTCAGGGTGCAACAACGACCCCCGCTACACTCTTGTCCGACGCTTGGTGCTGAGTACACTACCAGAAACATTTAGAGCTAGAGTGTGAGCGTTTGCTTTTTGTCGCTACATGACACATCAACGCCTTCTGGAACAAAGAATATACTGTTGATTCCCCGAAACCTAGTATTCCTATTGGAAGCACTCCTTTAGTGTCGTCTCCCTGGAGATCTCAATCCCAAACCACTCTGGAGGCAAACCTCACCCATACACCACTAGTGCAGGAGGAAGCTCGTCCCAAGTCTCCCAAAAATAATCCAAAAGCTGCTCCATCTCCCCAGCTCCAAACTACAAGCGACAACCTGTGGACCCTCAAGTTTGATGGGTCCCGGTCTAAACAAGGTTGTGGGTCCGGAGTAGAATTAATCAACCCGCGAGCGAAATCCTTCCTCGCATCCTACAGGATTATGGAGTACAAGGCCTTAGTCCTTGGACTCCTATTTGCATCAAGGAAATGAATCACTCACCTCTGGACCCTAGGTGATTTAGAGTTGATTTTCAAATAAGTCCAGAGTCAGTATACGTGTCACGATAAGAGGCTGGCTGCATACCGCAATCGAGCATGGAGCCTTATCGAGGATTTCAAAGCCTTCAACATTGATCTCATTCCCCGACAATAGAATTATGTCCCAGATTCCCTTGCTATTTTGGCCAGCACACTTGAGCCCATGGCCAACTCACGACTTTGGAGATTTTCCATTGAGATGATCCCCACCCCATCCATTCTAGATAATGTCACCCACTTTCAGGTTTTTGAGGACAATCAACATATCCTAGCCAATGTCAGCATTTTTGAAGACCAGATAATGGAGGAACGAGACCATGATGACACTGGACAAGGGGATGAAGATGATGGGATCATGGACCTACCTACTAATGTAAGGAAACTCAGGTGTGGAAACAGCTTCCTACACTAATCTCTAAAGGAAAGTATTGTGCAAATTCTTTTAAATCCTTACAATTTCAGATTTGTTAACTACTTTAACAAAGATATTGCGACCATATACCATGCATACAGAAAATAGAGAATGACACAATGATTTACCCTAGGGAAAACCTTTCGGTAAAAAACACCAGCACTCCAAAACCTGCACAATATATTATCTTCAACCTTGCAATACAAGTTCTTTCAGGAGACAATCAACACACACAGACAAATAACATTTCTACTATGCAACACCTTACTAGTCACATGATCCCAAAGCTTGTATCCTTTCACACCAACACTGTATCCGATGAAAATACATTTGACAACTTTGTTTTCCAACTTAGATCTTTTCTCCTTTGGAATATGTGCATAAGCTTCACAACCAAAAACACAAAGATGTCTAATTGAAGGCTTCTTACCAAACCACACCTCCATGGGTGTCTTACCAACAAGAGCTGATGTAGGAGATCTGTTAACCAGATAGAAAGCAGTGGCCATAGCTTCGGCCCAAAACCTTTGTTCTAAACCAGCTCCACTAAGCATACTCCTAGCCTTCTCCATCAGTTTCCTATTCATTCTCTCTGCAACTCCATTTTGTTGCGGGGTGTAAGGAGTTGTCTTATGTCTCTCGATT